>CANXYC011021328.1:0-17500 GCA_948193065.1 Aleurites moluccanus | reverse complement strand
AAGATACATTGACTTGGTGATTTGATTTGCATAACACCACACCACCAAGTTTACTAAAATTACATTGTTTACTTATTTATTTTCTTTTTGTTGATAATTTGATTTTCATACGTAAAATAATACATATACATATATATATATATTTATATCACCTTATTATTAGAGATGAGAACGGTTAATACATCGGTTCTTACTGTGTAAGTTTTTTAAAGTTTAAATTTTTTTTATAAAATTTTTTAAAAATTATAATATTATAATATTTTTTATAACGAATTTAATGATATATTTTTTATACAAAATAAAAATTAAATAAATCTAAAAATATATGTTAGAAATATGTTATATGTTAAATCTAGATTCTTAAATTTTAACGGTTTAAATTTAATATATTTATATTACATTTTTTAAATTCATTTGATTTTTATTTTGTACAAAAATTATGTCATTGGATTCGTTATAAAAAATACTATAATATTATGATTTTTAAAAATTTTTATAAATTTTTTTTAGAATTTAAAAAATCTACACAACAAGAACTAATGTGTCATATTTTTATCACACCGACCCCCTCAACTCTTACTATTAAGTAAATAAAAATAATTTAAAATAATAATTAAAAAATGAAATGGCAAATATTAATTTCCATCCGTTTCTTTTTTATAAAAAAGAAAAATGGAGATGATGTTTCGCATGGCAAGCGGCAACCACTGCTATACACCCTAGACTTCCCTTTTCCATATATCATATTATTATTATCAATATTTTCATAATTAAATCAGTTAAAAAATCAATTAATATAAAGAATCAAAAAATTAGAAATTTGATTAAAATTAAAGTGATTAAACAAAATATATATTATATATATATATATATATATAATTTTATATTTATTATATATATGATGAAAATAAATATAATTTGATATTTATTATTTTAATAAAAATTAAAAAATTAAATTTTTTTTTTAAAAAATTGATCCGTTCTAACATGAAAAACCGATCCGATTCTACTTATTCACTGATTAACTGGTTTTTGAAAAATAAAGTTTTAAACTGACCTATCCTTAATTTAATTTTAAATTTTTTTTATTCAATCGATTTACACAATAAGATTATTATCATTATTTTTTTCACCGACAAATACTAAAATGCGCGGGTGTTATACGCCACCACTCACGTTTTCGCGCTTAAAAAACTCCCTAACTGAAATCATACGGTCTATAATCCAATGTCATGATAGCTTATTAAAAAATTAGTGAAAATAAATAATAAGAGAATTTAAGATTTGATTAGAATTAAATTAAATAAAATTAAAAATAATTAAAATAATATTATATAATATAAAAATATAAATTTTATTATATAATTTAATATTTATTATTTATATATTTAAAATAAATATAATAAATATATCATTAAAATTAAATAATAAAGTAACTATATAATTAAATATTTATTATTTATAATAAATTTTTCATTAATGAGTCTAATTAAATAATTAAATAGCTAAATTATTTTTAATAAATAATTTAAATTTAATTAATTTAATTAGATAAATAAAAATATTTTGATTGAGTTAATTTAGTTAATTTTAAACTTTTAATTAAATTTAATTAGAAATATATTTCTATTAGTATTATAATTAATATCACATATTATGATCATCCAAATTTTTATTAATTTTAATTAATTTGAATATTTTTATTTTATAATTTAATTAATTAATTTATTTATTTATATTTATACATATAAAGTTAATATATATATATATAATAAAAGAAATGAAGAAAGAAGTGGCCTGTGAGAACATGGAGAAGCAGAAAGAAATAGAAGCTGAAGCACAAAGAAATAGATCTCACATCGAAAAGACAGAGCAAAAAGAAAACAAATATATATGTTAAGTGGCTCAAAATGAGAAAAGAAACTATAACACCGGCCAACACATAGAAAAGCAGGCTTAGACTTGCACAGAGTAGAAGAGGAAGGCCGGTCTAAGCAAATCCAACACTCAAAACGCCTAAAAAAAAGCTTCATGACCCTTAAACTCGAAAAAACCGATATGGGTCATCCGGTTCGCCTAATACCTGACCGGATTACTGGATTTGGCCAATATTTTTGGGGGACGGATATTTAGGAGTGGACCGTCCCGACCTGCCAACTGATTCTCGATTTTTCCGGTTAAACCGGTTGGTCCGGTTTGGATTTCAAAACCTTGCTATAAACTGTTGCTTTACATCATTACAGGGGCGCTCTGTTCTATTGGTACATATTAACATACCTTACATTTCATTGCTATCATGCGCCGGATAAGAAATGTCCTTCTAAACCAGTAGGACCTAGACAAACCCCAAATTCTCTCCCTCTCTTGTTTGGTGCTTTTGAAGAATGAAAAATAAACAGTCTCTTTGAAGTTTTAACAGGTTCATTTCTTTTAATTTTTTTTTTCTAATTTGGAATTTGCCTTCTATACATTCTAGCTATTTTGTCAATTTCTTCGAAGTTGGTTGGGTTAGGTTTCCAATCACTTGAATAGGGAAAACCTACATTAGATTTTCGCCCAAAGGAACAATCTTGAATCTAGGGTTTTGATATATTCTGCTTTTGCAACTTCAATAATAGGGAAATGCTGTTGTTGTTGTATATTGACTTTGTCATTTAGTTTTCGTTAATGTGAGAATCTTTGTTGAAATGGGTAATGTGGAAATACCCAAATGGCTTAAAGATTTGCCACTGGCACCTGAGTTTCATCCTACTGATACTGAATTTGCTGACCCAATTGCTTATATTTCGAAAATTGAGAAGAAAGCCAGTGCCTTTGGTATTTGTAAGATTATACCACCCTTGCCTAAGCCTTCTAAAAGGTATGTTTTTGGTAACTTGAATAAGTCCCTTTCTAAATGCCCGGAATTCGGTGATGGTGTGAATTTGTCTAACAGTTGTTCTTCATTGAAACCGGATTTAGCTGATTGTAATAATGATGGGGAAGTTAGAGCTGTATTTACAACTAGGCGACAGGAGTTGGGACAGGTTATGAAGAAAACAAAAGGGGTGGTTAAGGAAAATCCTCAACTGGGTGTTCATAAACAAGTATGGCAAAGTGGGGAGATTTACACATTGGAACAGTTTGAGTCTAAGTCAAAGGCATTTGCAAGGAGTTTGCTGGGTATGATTAAGGAGGTTAATCCGTTGATTATAGAAGCATTGTTCTGGAAGGCAGCTTCTGAGAAGCCTATCTATGTGGAGTATGCAAATGATGTTCCTGGGTCAGGTTTTGGAGAGCCAGAGGGTCAGTTTCGATATTTTCATAGACGACGGAGGAAGAGGGCATCATATAAGTCATATCGCAGGAGTGCTGAGGGCTCTGATTGCAAGAAAAATGAAATGGATAATGTAAATAATTCAAGTAATGATGAGGTTAAAGATGCTTCTATTAAGAGTGAGCCAAGTACATCTTCAGGGATGATAACCAAATCATCTCTTATTTCAACTTCAATTTTGGAGGAAACACTGAGATCTTCTAAGCGAAAAAGTGTAAATGAAAGTAACGACATGGAAGGTACTGCAGGTTGGAAGCTTTCAAACAGCCCTTGGAATCTGCAAGTAATTGCACGCTCACCTGGCTCAATTACACGGTTCATGCCAGATGATATACCAGGTGTTACTTCTCCTATGGTCTATATTGGTATGCTGTTCAGTTGGTTTGCTTGGCATGTTGAGGATCATGAGCTTCACAGCATGAATTTTCTTCATACTGGCTCTCCAAAGACTTGGTATTCTGTACCTGGAGATTATGCATTTGCCTTTGAGGAAGTTATCCGCAATGAGGCTTATGGTGGCAGCATTGATCGCTTAGGTATGACATCTTTTGAGCTTACATATTTAATGTCATATTGCTTGCTTATTGCCAAATATTCTCCATGTAAGCCCACTCAGATGAAGGATTTTAAAAGCCTTTTGATCTTGGCCTTACCTTTGCTGAAACCATCACCAAGAATTGTTTCTTATATTTTTGCACTGAGAGAATAGATGCTGCTTTTTAGATGTGTGTTTGTCAACAATTCCATCTTATGACTAGAAGTTTTCCTATCTCTAGAAGATTCCAAATTCATTCTGTCATGTTTCTGTCTATTGTTGCTTTGATATGAAGTAGATGTGGGCTATTGGATGCTGGTACCTGCTTATTTTTTATTTTTATTTTTTTTATGATAATCCCAGATTGTGAGACATAAGTCCATGGTTCCAGACTAGTAAATTTTGGAGTAAAATTCAGTTCACAAAGTACTTGAATGAAGCTAATATTGTTTATCTCCTGAGAACTAAATTTGTTGGAGAATATTATTGTACTTAAAATGATTTTTGCTTGCATTGGAATAATGCTTTAAGAATTGAATGACCTAATTTGGTCTATATCTACTTCACAAAGTTTCCCAATTACTGGGCTTGTGATTTACGAGAGTTGGTCTGACTATTCTTTATCACCTCCTTTTTAATCTTGTAGTTCATTAGAATTTGAAATTTGGACACTTTTATTTGAATACCATTTTTATGACAACAATTAGTTTTGTTTCAGCTGCTCTAACATTGTTGGGTGAGAAGACAACCCTTTTGTCACCTGAGGTGGTAGTCTCAGCCAGCATTCCTTGCTGCAGGTAAGCTGTGGTTCTTTTCCTTTCTTCTTGTTCATTTATTTAAAAAAAAATCAATTTTTGGAATTTTATTCTTAAACTTGAAATTTTAGATTTTATGTATGGCACTAAGGCTTGAACTTGGTGTTTTCTTCTGATCAAGTATATTAAAAATCTAGTCATGTTTTTTCTGGTTTTCCTTTAGGTTGGTACAGAATCCTGGTGAATTTGTTGTGACTTTTCCAAGGGCTTACCATGTAGGATTCAGCCACGGTAATTGCTTCACTGTTTGCTAAAAAAATTTACACATTTTATGACACTTGATTACTATGACAAATAGGCACCTGAGCTGGGCACAGTCCTCTTATTGTGTCAAACACTTATCATCTGGCATTTGGCATGAGGAGAAACTTCATGTCCTTTAAGGCCTAACTTATGATATGGAAATATGACTAGCTTTGAAAGGGATTAATATGTAAATATTTTGCATGTAGGAAATACCACATTAAAACATTTTTAAACCATATTATGTCTTTAGGAAAAAATGAATGATAGCTTCAGTCAAAAAAAAAAAAAAAAAGGACATATTTTTTCTACTGGTATGATGCTCGAAGGCAAAAATATTATCTGATTGGTATAGGAAATGCGACAAATATTATAAGAATAATTCTCTTTCTCATGGTTCTTCAATCATAGCTTGTGTATGTATGCTTTTTCTGTGATATTCTTGCATAAAGTTTGTTGTCCCTTCTCCAAAAGATATCTGTAAGTCTTATTGTTATATCGTTTATTATGCTCCTGGAATTTTATCGTTGCTGTATCTATATCCTGTGGTCTTAAGGCAATCTGCCATTATGCAACTTTTGAATCCCTGTCTTCCTCCTTTCTTCATCATGTTCCTTTTTTTTTTTCCCAATAATTACCGTAGGTTTTAACTGTGGGGAAGCTGCTAATTTTGGAACTCCACAATGGCTTAAAATAGCAAAGGAAGCTGCAGTACGTAGAGCTGCCATGAATTATCTTCCTATGCTTTCCCATCAACAGCTGCTGTATTTGCTGACTATGTCTTTTGTTTTAAGGTTTGCATATTATTTACTGCAGTCATCCTCTATTTTTAGCTCATGAAAATTACTCTATTAAGGTTCTGATATTTATCATAAAATATACGTATATTTTCATGAAATGGAAGATTATTGCCTGTAAAGCATAGATGAGATACTTATTATCTTAAAATGGGGCAGGGTTCTGTGGATTATCTGTTTTTTTAATGGAGTATGAGAAAGATGCTTATCAGCATTGCAAAATGTGATAAGCATCTTACATGTCCCATTATATATCATTTATGTAAAAATTGAGTGTGATTGCCCTAATTTTTCTATCATACTTTTTGTCTCATATTGTATTGATGCGGTCACTGGAGAACTTTGAGATCCATGAGAGATCATTTAATTCATCTTTTCTTTCATTGATAGTTGAATTTGAATTTAGTGCTTCTATAGCTGTTTTAAGTTTAATGCTTTCAAAAGCTTATTTTGTTCATGCAATCACTTGATACTTGACATCAGACTGATATTAGGTCTAAGCAGTTGGAATTATACTTGAACCTCTGTGCTTCAAGCTGTCTTTTGAAGTTGAATCATTTTCTATCAACTTTCTGATTCCCATTTGATCTCAGTTGTTCAATCATGACACCGTTGGGATTAATCAATTAAGGCAATTGATTTGACTTGTTATGGAATACATTAATCATTGTAAGATTGATTCAGCATGTTTGTGAACTGTTATCAAATGAAAATAACTTTTTGTTGTAGTTTGCTGGAAGTGGTCACTGCATACACATATGCTTTTATGCAAGCTAAAAGTTATTAGATCATGTTTGTTTGCTTATTGCATCTGCAAATTTAGCAAGTGTGACACATCCTTCCATATTCCTCAGTTACCGGATTTGTTTTAATGCCAGGGTACCAAGATCATTGCTACCAGGTGCTCGGAGTTCTCGTCTTAGAGACCGTCAGAAAGAAGAAAGGGAGTTGTCAGTGAAGAAGGCTTTTATGGAAGATATGTTAAAAGAAAACAGCATTTTATCTGTTCTTCTCAGGAAAGATTCCACTTACAATGTGGTAATATGGAACCCTGATTTATTGCCATGTGCAAGTAAAGAGTCTCAATTGCCAAGTACTGTTTTTAGCACGTCAGAAGAAAATGTTCCTCATACTCATTCTGAAGATAATTGTAACAGCGCTGAGAATGATTTGTTTAAGGAAATGAGCTTGTATATGGAAACTCTTAATGATTTATATGTGGATGATGATGATTTGTCCTGTGATTTTCAAGTTGATTCAGGGACATTGGCATGCGTGGCTTGTGGGATCCTGGGTTTTCCATTTATGTGTGTGGTGCAACCTTCTGATAGAGCATCAATAGAACCCCTCCCTGTGAATCATCCTTTGGTTCAAGAAGGATCAAGAGTTGAAAAATCTGAGAATTTTGATTCCTCTGCAAGCTGTGACGACTCTACTAAGTGCTCTGTTCCAGGTATTAGCCTACCATTCTTGTCTGTTACTTCTATGTTATCTTCAGTTAGGCCGTGTCTTTTTATTATTCCGAGTCACTCTTGGTCATGCAATTAATTCATGTTTTCCTGGTTCTTATTCTATTTCCTATACATGGGACCATTTCTGTGGTTAGGTAAAAATAATTTATAATTACTCTCTTCTATCACATTTTTATTATTCATTGCCCAGGATTCTTAAATTCTTACTCTTTAATTTGGTGCACCTTATTATGGAGAAAATTGTTGCCAGTGTTTGAAAATTTTCAAAATCCTGAAAGAGTTCGGAGCAATGTTTCAAATAAATTTTAAGAAAAATTATGTGGAGGTACCTGCCACTTGCTATAACCAGTGAAAATCATTTTTTACTATCTTTTTTTCATTTCATGTAGCAGTTCACCACAAATTTTAATTAGTATGGAATTTGTAGTTGTGCATGCACAGTTATTCTCAATATTATAAAAATTAGAAGACTGTATTTTTCATGTTTGAATTCATGGTCTGCATTGGATGACCAAGATTAAAAATTATGCAATATCTATGGTGGGCAATGGCCATAAATTTTAAATGGTACGCATATTCGACATTCATAAACAATAGGAAGTAAGCTAACAAAGATACTTATGGCTCTCAAAGGGAGCAAATTAAATACTTTATTGCTGCAAATTTACGCTTTGCTCTATGGAGCCTCTTCAGGTGCTGAAGTAAGTCAGCGTGTGTTTTATACTTCTGCTGATGATGTCCCTCCTGTGCTTGATCTTTCTATGTCTCTGACAGATCTGCCAATGCCCAGAGGGTGGAACAATTCTAGAAAATTTATGAGACCTCGGATTTTCTGCCTGGAGCATGGTATCCAAATTGAGGAGCTGTTACAGTCTAAAGGTGGAGCAAACATGCTTATAATTTGCCATTCAGGTGCGATCGACTTTAAATTGTCCTTGCTGTTATTCAGTAAAATGAGATTTTAATTGTGTATACATGCTTTATCTACGCTACAGATATGACAACTTGTTATTTTCTTCATTGTGAATAATTTTGCAACTTGTTAAGTAATTCCTTCATGCATTTTTTCTTAAAATTCTTGTAGACTATCAGAAAATAAAGGCACATGCCACTGCCATTGCAGAGGATATTGATATTCCTTTCAATTGTAATGAGGTTCCGCTAGAAAGTGCATCCCAGGAAGATCTAAACTTGATATATTGTGCAATTGATGATGAAGACCATGATGAATGTGGAGAAGATTGGAGCTCAAACATGGGGATCAACTTACGGTACTGTGTAAAAGTTAGAAAGAACTCTCCATCTAATAAAGTTCAGCATGCATTAGCATTGGGAGGACTATTTTCTGATGAAGGTTCCAGTTCAGATTTATTAAACATAAAATGGCAATCCAAAAGATTGAGGTCAAGAACCAAGTTAAATCGATCTGCTTATAGTAGGCCTTGTGACAGTGTTGAAACAAACAAAGGTGACACACTGGGGAAGAAGTGGAATAGTCTCATTATTGAAAAAGAAGAAAAATTCATTCAATATACAAGAA
Source organism: Aleurites moluccanus (assembly GCA_948193065.1). Lineage (NCBI taxonomy): Eukaryota > Viridiplantae > Streptophyta > Magnoliopsida > Malpighiales > Euphorbiaceae > Aleurites > Aleurites moluccanus. The sequence continues at coordinate 8,782 of CANXYC011021328.1, read as the reverse complement.
GGAAGTACAAGGTGAAAATAGATTGTTCCACAAGTTGGGGCCAAGGCTGCCCCTCACAGCATGCGGAGGAAGAAGTTTCGGTTCCTAGCTGTGAAGATCTTGTTAAGCATGCTGGAAAAACATCTAAGATAAATCCTTGTAATGATGATATTAGTGGAGGTGATTCTGCAGGATTTGGTTTCTCTCCGGTGCTGCATGAAGTCCAGGTGCTTGAAGCAACTAGGGATATGAGGTTGAATTCTGCTCCTTTACATGTTGCAGGTTTACTTCTTACTGTGGCTGATGAACATGTTGTGGTGGAGGTTGAGAATCAACCTTTGGAAGAATCAAATGGATGTGAAATTGTATGCAATGCACCAGCCTGTGGTACTTCAGATATGCAGCATCAAGAACAGGTCACTGCTGGAACCAGTGAGGTTGAATATTTTAATGCTACAGAATGCTCTGTTCCTTGTGTGATGATAGCTGGTGAAAGATCTGAAATGCAAGGAGAAAATATCAGCCTCGGGAATGAACATTGTAATATGGTTTCTGAAGGAAACTACAAATTCCTGGCTGGTAGAGATGTTTTGGAGAATGAGATTACTGGTCTTGTAAACCCATCAAGTTTACATGTTCACCATTCGCTTGTGGGACAAATGGAAAACATAATCGTAGAGAAATCTCGCATGAATGATGAGGTTTGCAACCTCAAGACTTTGGACAATGAAGTGCAGAAGGAATTCCAACCTGCAGGCAAAACTAATGGCAGCCAATGCATTGCTTGTAATGACACAGTAATAAATCAGCTTGCTGCCTCATTGGAAGAAAGGTATGAATTTCCTCAAGCGACCTGTGCTGCTGAAGATAAACTGCAGGATGAAGTTGAAATTACTGGTGGAAGTCATGGGGAGGTACTCATTCTGAGTAATGTTAGAGCGACGAGTCACCCAAACATCTCAGTGGATGAAAGTTCCGAAATTCTCAAGGAACCTTGTTCTGCAGTCAACTCATGCAATGATGTGGATTTTGAGAATGTGATGCAGCAGGCAATTGTGGCAAGTGAAAGGAAAGAGGAACATGTCTCGTGTTCTGTTATCCAAATGGAAATAGATCAGCCTACTACTCCTTCAGTGGAAGGAGCTCCAAAAGTTATTGGAAGCATATCAGCTGAAGAAGAGCTGTGCACTGGCTTAACTTCAGATTCTGGAGTGCTGTTAAAAGTTCCAACAACTGATAGAAGCAATGTGGAGGAACTAGTCCTTAATTCCACAACTCAAATGCAAGATCCTGTTGCTGTGGAAGAACATTCCAAAGTTTCAAGAGGGAAATGTGTTGCTAGAGACTTGTCTGTTGGGGTTAATTTGGACACTGAAGTGCGACAGGAAATTCACTCAGATGACAGGAGGATTAGAGATGATGTAGTGCACGAAATATGTCAGACTACAACTAATGATGAAGAACCTCTTTCTTTCCTTGTTACCCAAACAAATCAGTCTAATTCAACTCAGATAAAAAAATGTTCTGGAACTGAAGAATCCTGCATTACAGAAAATATGCTCAAGGGTCAAGAAGTTTGTTCTTCGCATGAACTGGAACCGGAAAACATCAAATCCACTGTGGTAGACCCTATATCAACTTCTGGCAAGAGCAGAAAAAGAAAGACTGAGCTGGAGCATATAACAGACAATAAATTAAATTGCAATGGCTTTATTAAAAGCCCATGTGAAGGATTGAGGCCGAGGGCTGGGAAAGATGCAACAAGCAGAAGTGGGGATGAGGTTAGAAAATCAACCGAGGAGAACCCGGTAACAAAGATGGGAAGAAAATCTTCTGATGTTTCAGCTTCTTGTGCTAAAAAGAAAGAGACCATGAAGAGATCTCACAAGTGTGACCTAGAAGGTTGCCCTATGAGTTTTGAGAGAAAGGCAGAGCTATTGTTGCACAAACGCAACCAGTGTCCATATGAAGGGTGCAGGAAGAGATTTAGTTCCCACAAATATGCAATAATTCATCGTCGTGTTCATGAAGATGATAGACCTCTCAAGTGCCCTTGGAAGGGTTGTTCCATGTCTTTCAAGTGGGCATGGGCTAGAACCGAGCATATACGAGTGCATACCGGAGAAAAGCCATACAAGTGCAATGTTGACGGCTGTGGTCTTTCTTTCAGGTTTGTGTCTGACTTTAGCAGGCATAGGAGAAAAACAGGACATTATATGTGAATACTCCTGCATGAAAATGGTTATATTCAGGCTGATTCTGTATTATATGGAAATGGGAAATGGATTTTGGTGGCCAAAGAGGCATACAAAATCATGTACAAACTCGAGCATTCCACCTAGATGCAGGCTACAGTTAGGCTGATCCTTTTGTAGGTAGGCATTCTCCAATTATTTGAATGCAATTATAATTGAAAACCCTTTTTGTGTTTGGCCTTTTCTTTGATCATTCCATACCATATTTTCTTTTGAATGACAGTAGAGGCTGCAATAGAATAAAAAGCATTATCAATGGCAGCAGAGAAAGTTCTAGTCTTTCAGAGATATCTCCATATCCAACTTTTTTACCACCTCGGTTACATTCGCATCTTCTACTTTAGTTATTTCTACAAAGAACTATTGTGCAAATTTTAATTAAAATTTATATATTAAAGATTAACTTTATTTTATAAATGTTATCATTTCTGAAATATTTATTTATTATTTTAAATTTTAATATATGTATATAATATTTAATTAATTAAGTTTAAATTCAAAACTTACTCGAATTATTCATAAGAATTTACGAGTGAGTTTAATAATTAAATTTTTTTTTTCTTTTAATTTGATTTTGAATTTAACTAAAATATATACTTTTATAATATTAAAAACGACTGGTTAATTCTCAATTAAAATCAAATTGAATCTAAAATTCTTGCTATGCAAAATTAAATTTCACTTGATAAGAGGAAGGCATTCAACATTTTACAAATTTATAATTAAATTAAAATAAAAGCTAATAATAATAATATTGTTTGTTATTATGGACAAACCCTTGTTCACTTTGAACCGACCAATCAATTGTCAAATATATATATATATAAAAAAAAAAATCCATGCAGCCCCAGCGTTACCCAAAACCTCTCTTTCCGTCTCCATAGAAGTCCCCATTTTTCACCCCAAAATGGCAGTTGCTGCTCCACCTCCTCCATCAACCCCAGCTCTCTCCGCTCCCACTGGCCTTCCTGATTCTGATTTAGCGCCCGTCGGTCACCCACTTTTCTCCAGGATCCGCCTTGCAACTCCCGCCGACGTCATTCACATCCACAAACTCATCTACCAAATGGCCGTCTTCGAGCGGCTTACTCATCTTTTCTCCGCTACTGAATCTTCCCTTTTAGTCACTCTCTTCAACTCCCCACCTTTCCATTCCTTCACCATTTTCCTTCTCGAGGTTCCCTTAACCCTCTCCCCAAAATCACCTCCCCAGATTTCACACCCATTGATCGTATCATCCAACTCGATCATCCTCTCATCGACCCAGAAATCGAAATTTTAAAAAATGGCAGTGGTGATGTTGTGGTTGCTGGGTTCGTTCTATTTTTCCCTAATTACTCGACTTTTCTTGGAAAGCCAGGGTTTTATGTGGAGAATCTGTTTGTTAGAGAGTATTATCGGAGGAAAGGAATGGGGAAGATGTTGGTGTCAACAGTGGCGGCGCAGGCGGTGAAAATGGGGTATGGGTGGTGTTTGATTGGAATGTGAATGCTATCAAGTTCTATGAAGAAATGGGCGCTAAGGTGTTGCCGGAGGTGAGGTTTTGTAGATTGACTGGTGAGAAACTTGAGGCTTATCGTGATGCCGTTTAAGGGTTGCTCCGCCGCAGTTTAGGGTTAGGGTTTGGTGGGTGTTGTTTTTTTGGGATTAAAAATGATATTGTAATTATTGGGTTAATATTTGAATCAAATGGGTGAGTGAAGAAGAAGAAGAAGAAGATTATGATTAGTAATTTTCAAGTGTCTAATTAGTAATCAATTGCCCTTATTAAGATTTATGCAAATATCTTTAATTTTAATGAGTTCAATTAATTTTCATTAAATAATTGGATTAACTAAAAAATTAGCAATTTTATTTTTGGTTTCAATTTGGATGTTGTTTGTGTTTATTGTGTTTCTAATTTTTGTGTGGCAATTGCTAATCTCACTTTCTCAGTGCTCTGTTTTAGCTAAAGCAAAAACGAGAAAATCACAATTGTGTTGTGTGAACTATATAATCTTTTGCCTTCTCTTTTCACTTTTCACTTTTCTTTCCTTTTCTTTCCTTTTCCTCCAAACAATATCTAGAAGATGCAGGATATTTTGCGGGTGATCATGAGAAGGAAAATAGAAAAATATGAAAACATACAGCTTAATGAGCTTCTCAGGGGATGAAGTTATTGATGGCATCTTTATTGGATGTGGCATTCTCTATTCCACTAAGCCTCTAATTTTAAAATTACTTGTTCATCAAAAAATAAAAAATAAATAAAATACTTAATTTTATTTATTTTTTAAATTAAATTATTATTGCAATATTATGCAATAATTTTTTTTGTAATTTAGAAAAATAATCTCAATCCATACATGTACTTCCAAAATTAATCAATCCTGAGCTAAAAAAATCTTTACAATATCAATTTCAACATTACAAATCACTATCAATTTATTTTTTTTTTTTTTTAAATTACAAATGAAAGTATTTATGACAAAAACATAAAACACTAACGCAAATATGGAGATAATGTGAAGTAGAGATCATAAATCAAGAACACATAATTCTGAATTTATTTACATAACACATTAGTACATGTATAGATATGACTGGGAATCTATTCACATAAAAATGTGAAGAAGAGTAAATTAAATTAGACAGAGCTCTTGATGCCTTTGCTATAACCAGTTTCATCATCATAATATTTAGACCAAAGCATGACTCCACCATACTTAGCAGAACCTTTAATTGCAGGAAGTACTTGGGAAGTCAGATCAGACACAGGAATAAACCCACTTCCAGCTGCATCAGGAGCTGCAGGCAATCCTAAGAAAATCTTATTTGCAGGAATACTCGAAACCCATTGCTTCCAAGCATCTTCAAGATTAGTGATACTTCCTGAAGAGTATTGACATGGAGGATTGTTATAAAATTGAACCCAAACATAATCAAAAAGACCTGTCTTCAGTGCATTTCCTACCCAAGCATCAGGAAATGGGCATTGAGGAGCTGCTGTTAAGTATACTTTTTTTCCTTTCTTGCCATACGCTGAAAGGAATCTCGCGAGATCATCCCAGTGCTGGTTAGTTCCTCCTTCAATGTCAAAATCAATGCCATCTAAAACAGCTGGTCCGAGTGGGCGAGATGAAGAATGCCCACCCAAGAAGTTATTCCAAAGGTAAGTTGCAACTTGCTTAGCATCCTCAGTTGATGCAAGATAGTAACTTCCAGCTCCTCCACCAATTGACAGCATGACCTTAATTCCTTTTGCTTGACATGATTTAATGTCAGAGCTTAAGCTTGTGCAACCATTGCTGTATGGATCGCAATGTCCAGCAAGGTCGATCATAGGAGTTTGACCATTCCCAAAAGTGGGCAGGAAAGCTATGTTGACAAAATCATAGGTTCCTGTTGCACAAGTCTCTGCTAAAGTGCCTTCATTTCCATTCTGACCCCAATAGATTGCTATTCCACCAGCTTCAGAACCCACAAAAAATGTTATAGATACTGATAAGAAGATTATGGCTAGTGAGATTGCTGAACTTGATGCCATTCTGAACTGGATTTTACTTTGTTTTTTGCTTGAAACTCATCTCATCAGGAGCATACCTTTTATAGATTAACCTGAGCCCTCTCTAATTGCCATTATTTTGTTTGTTTGTTATTGGATTACGTGACTTACCTGTCACTTGGTTGCCCCTAATATGGATTAAAGGACTTGACTGAACGTAGCGGCTAATTTGAAAATTTAAAAATCAAATACTCAATACGTCTTCAAATATCTATTCATTTTTTTTTCTTTTTCTTCGCATATCAGAAATTCTTGAGAAGGGGATTGTCAATACTTGAACCCCTGAACTCATGCATTGGGAGGTAGGCACCTGATAGTGATTGCCTCTTCTACGGCTATTGTTGTTTGCTAATTTGATATTTAGTATTTGTCTGCTTTACATGATTTGTTTGTGCACAGTAATCATCCATTGAAAATAACAAACACATCATCCGAAATTCCAAATCTTGAACTTGCAATGCGTTAAAAAGAAAAAAAAAAGTACATATATGGTTGAGATATCGTATCAAACAAGTGGTGGGCATTGGTAAACTAGTACCAAGTGATAACAAAATTCAAAGCACAAAACCATACTTAACAACTAACAGCAGCAAAGATTTAAATGGCATTTGCTTGGAGAATCTCAGAATATGCATAATCTAGTTTACTTGTACTCTTTTGTATCTAACCATTCTGAACTAAATGTTCACCTTTAGCCTAGTTTGTTCATATTTTCACCTCTTTTACTTGCCCATTTGGATCCTAACTAATGCAATTTGAAATACTAAAGGGATTAAATAGTAATAAAAAAATGCAGGGGAAAAAGTCACTTTAATTGGGTATGGATTGGGTAATGAAATTTATTAATTTTTTTATTCAAACAATAAAAAATATTCTTAGATTAGCTTATAGTAGTAAAATATTAAATTGTTTTAATGAAGGTACATAATTTGAAGTAAGAGAAATTAGGGTGTGGATCAATCGAATATATTAACTTAATACCATCAATATATAGATAGCAAACTTAGTATTATCATATAATTTTGGAAGATCGTATATCATGATTTTCTTTCTCCATTTCAAGCTTTGGACATTTCTTTTCTGTTCATGCAGTTTTTGTATTTGAGCTTCAGAGCATCAATTCATGATTTTCTGAATTATCGTGATGTTGACTGGCTGGGTTTGTTCGTGTCTGAAACCACCTTCTTTAAAAGTTATCCCCAGTGAAGACTGAACTTGCAGAAGGAAGAAGTTGGCAGGTTGATTCTGCCAGCAAGAATTTTCCGCATCAAAAAGGACTGTCCAAGTCACAAAGGAAGAGTTCTAATATTCTAAACGAAATGCACAAATATCGAGAGAATAGTTGCTAGTATCATAAAGGAAATCATGAGTGCTCTCTTCCATGACTGCCTATAATTCTTTTATGCGAACTTGATGCCAAGAGGATCTTTGAGAACCAGCACCTGCCAAATCCATACATGCAGTCTCACTATAACAAATACACTTCAGTCTTTCATGAAAAGCTCATCTTTACTCTAAAACATTAAGGATTATCAGTGAACATCTTAGTGCTCTTATCTAACTTGATTTTCAGAATGTGATTAAGAGTGACTAGTAAATATTACAAAATTATTAAAAGAGTTTCAACGTTTTCATACTTTTCATGATCTGCAATTTTCATGTATGGGTTCTTCCAAATATCGAATAAAATGAGGATGAAAGTCAGTCTAACAGTAAATATATAGCTAAAAATCAATGCATTAGCACTCGGTCTCTATCACCTACAACAGCACCAAATTTAAGCATTATTTGTTTGCATGATACCTGAGAATTTTGGCATCCATCAGCTACAACTGAACTAAATTTAAACATTATTTTTATTTTTTTTTCCTAAATTAACTAGGAACTTCAATAAGCATTTAGTACATGCATAAACATCAGCAATACCTATGAAATGAAAGCTTGTATGACAAAAATTTCAAATCAAACAGAATGTGATAAACATTTTCAATAGTGCCTCCAATCAAATGTGTAAACAATGAACTTATTTATTAAACTACTAAGAAGCAGCAACAATAAAATTTAAAATTCAAATAACTTTTCTTATCAGACAAGCACATATGACCACAACTAGATTCGAATTGAAATTGAATCGAGTTGATGACATGAGAACCAAGTTAAAGGAAATCTAACTGGTCAAGGATTGTTCAATAGATAGGTTAAAAGCTAAAGCATGACCCAAACCCAAAATCTGAGTTGAGTGGAGCTCAGGTTAACCAATACACAATAAACTCAAAATCAAACAAAACTTAGGTCAAAATGGAGTTAGAGGAGCACACACTGAAATTGGGAAACTCATAAACCAACTATATTAACACTGGACAGCCAATGGAAATTCCATCAAATCAAGCTGTGTGAATACCAAAACTACCAAATTGATAAGAAAACCTAAAAATTAGAAACAAACAGGCTCTAAACACCAAATGTAACATCTAATCGAGCTAAATCACTCAATTAAAAAATTGTTTCTTTATATTTTTATTTGAATCAATAAAGAAAATCCATATCCCCATTTTAATTATTAAACTCAAAACGAGACAGAGAATATAGAAAATTATGAACTAAATTCCAATTCCAAGCTTATCAAACCCAAAACAAAAGAGCAAGAGAGAAAGAGAGAGAGAGAGAACTGACCTCTGTTAAAAGGAGAGGTGGTGAAGAGTTGATTACTATTACGTGTAAGAATAGAGAGTACTCGCCTCATCTGAAACATGTTTCTAGCTGCTGCCGCCATGAAAGGTTGCAATCCAAGCTCGCATGTTACCGTTTCTTGCTTCAATTAATGCAATTAATATTTATATAGATATAGAAATAGAAGAATGCTGTAGACAAGGATGATGACGTGGCGTTTCTTCCTGAAGCCCACTTCCTCCCTCGTTATAATGTGTCGTCATTTTGTTGATACAAATAGCTAAATCAGGGCGCCGCTGCCCTCCTTTTACCCACCTATTGCTTAATTTGAGAT
>CANXYC011021265.1:0-32337 GCA_948193065.1 Aleurites moluccanus | reverse complement strand
TTTTTATTTTCAAATATTTATTTCTTTAAAATATAATAAATTCCAAAAAATTTTTTATATTCATAACTTTAATTAAATATTCACAAAATAATTATTATTTATAATATAGAATATAATTTTTTAAAATATTTCAAAAATATGGATATTACAGTTCACCTCCAAATCGATTTCCTCCCAGACCCAACACCTCTAAACTGGTGCAGTTGGCCAATGAAGTAATAAAATTCAAGTCATCAATTTCTCCCCTTCCTAGATTATTATCATCAAAATCAAGTCTAATTAAAATTTGCAATCTTTGTAGAGTTCTGGGAATAGTCCCAGTAAGACCATTTTGAGCAAAATCAAGAATTTGAAGTCCAGAAGAATTTGACAACGAAACAGGAATAGTCCCTGTAAAATTATTAACCCCACCAGCAAATATTCTAAGGTTAGGAAGAGTTAATCCAATATGTGATGGTAATTGCCCATGGAGCTGGTTTTGAGTAACAGAGAAATAGTATATAGAAGAGAGATTATAAATTGAAGGAGGGACCGTACCAGAAAGATAATTTCCATAAAGTTGAAAAAAACCCAATCTTGATAGCAGACCAAGCTCATTAGGTATGTTCCCATGAAAATTATTCAGGGCAATTGACAGACCAAACAGAGAAGAAAAATTTCCTATCCAAGTTGGGATAGATCCTGTAAGATTGTTCCCTCCAAGGCTAAGAACAATCAGCTTTGACAATGAGCTAAGCTGTTCAGGAATCTCCCCCGATAAATTGTTGACAGATACTTCAATTACTGTAAGTTCTTTACAGGAAGTGAGATTAATTGGAATTTTCCCACCAAGAGAATTGTAAGTCAAATTTAAATGCTTCAAGCTCCATAGACGACCCATTTCTTGAGGAATTTCACCGTAGAAGGTGTTGTTTTTTAAATTGATTCCTGTAAGATATGTGAGGTTTCCTATAGAAGGTGGTATGGAGCCAGACAATTTTTTAGATTCCAGGTTCAGAGTTATTACTCTTTTATTGGAAAGATCACAAGAAACACCAAACCAATTGCAGAAATGGACTGAATCATTCCAAGAACTCATGATTCGAAGAGGATCTTGAGTTATCAAGTTCTTGAAGTCGAGCAAAGCGAGCCTATCTGTCTCATTTCCATGATCATGAGTAGTAGCCGCTATTGCAGAAGATTCCAAGCCAGAGTTGATGCATACAACAAGAATCCCATAGGCAAGATTTATAAAAACCTGCCTGGAATTCAACCAAGATTTCTGCATTTTTGTTGTAATTGAATAGTACTTTATGAAACTTTATTATATATCTGTGAGTGGATTAGAAAGAATTAAAATGATAACTTCAAGGAATCAAGAGTTGTGTTTTCTTTTTTAACTACTCGAATATGGGTTTATTTCGTCACATTTTAATGGAAAGATGATGATGAGATAATTTAAGATCTCTGTGGTGTGACATTTGAATAATCAATAAAAAAAAAATTATGGGGGTGTTTGGATAAAAACAATCGTTTTATTAAAATAATCAGTTTTATTAAAAACGAGCGATTAATCATAAAACTCCTCCCCTAACTTTTAAAATTTACGTTAAATTCTAAAAATAATCTAGTTTTATTTTTTTACTCAAACACTTTAAAAACCATAAAACTCCTTAATTTCCTCTTAAAACGCAGTTTATATCCAAATATCCTCTATAAATTTTTTTAAAGATATTATATGCAGTAAAGACTATTAATTATCTCAAATATTGCAATATAATATATGCAAAAATTATATTTAAAAGTTTAATCTGTCCTCTCAAATACTTCAATTTTAATTTTATCATTAAATCAAATACTCTAGTTTTTAGTAAATAAAAAAAATCCAAACTTTGATTGGAGAGGATTCAATAACAACAAAGTTTGATATAATAAAATTTTAATATAATATTCTAAAATTTAAAATAAAATATAATATATTTTTATAATAAAGAAAAAAAATGGATTTTTACAACAATGTTGTATTCCGAGAAGCGTCAATACTTTTTTTTATATTTTTTATTATAGAAATATATTTTTTATTTTTTAAAATATATAATATAATATTTTTATTTTAAAAAATCTAGTGAAAAATTGAAAATAAATTTTTATTCAATTGCGTTTTTATGTAAAAAATATAAACATATATTATATTATATCAAATTTTAAATTATATAATATTATAAAATATTACATTAAATTTTTTATGTAAATTTTATTAAATTTTAAATAATAAAAATAATTTTTTATAATAAATTTCATGAGCCTCATTAATTCATCCATAATAAATTGTGCCTTTTCTTAAATAGTTGCTAATACTAATAAATTATATCTTCGTGTATTGATCATATATTAATTTTCCATTCCAACTAAAATTTTAAGTTAGAAATCATTGTCATATTTATATAATTTCTTCAAAATTTAGTTGAGAATTGCAATTAATTGCACTGAGCAATAACTATATAGCATTTGGCAAAAATGATTAATTAAATATTAAATACGAAAACAAGTGGAAGATGTGAAATCTGATACATGTTCACAACCAGAATTGGAAAAATGGAGGCCTAATTAATTAGGTTCAACAACCCAATTTTATTACAATGAGAATTCTTTTTTTCTTTTTCTTAAACAAGATGAATTGGCAATATAGTTCAAACAACCAGCCAATTCCTTTTAGTTAGATGATCCTTATAGTCTATGCTTGTAGAAATATCCATGCAAGCAATTCAAAGCTACTTGTCAGATAACCAAAACCAAAGACAAAGAACTATTGAATAATTAATATTCATGTTCGATAATTGCCGTGTAAGTATTGTCCTTTCCTTAGTTAATTACCATTTTGCTGCTTGCAATTTTTATCAAATATATATAGAGGTAAAAAAAAAGATTGTATAATAGTTACTTTGTGCTCCACAGAAGGATTTGACTACATTATGAAAATAATTAGCAAAGGAATAAAAATATATTAATATTTTTTTCATTAAAAAAAAGCGTAATTATCATTTTAATGAATAATTTTTAAGATATTATATGTATGGGGTGTTTGACAATCAATTGCTAAATTAAAGTTTTGAAACCAAATAATAGGTTTTTTCATAATAACTTATTTTGAAAAATAAGTTCATACTTGGAGTTTATTAAAAAACTCAATTTTTAATTTTATAATCTCTTATTTGACTCCAACTCAAATATTTAATCGTTTAAAAATACTGTACTTTATAATATTTTTAAGTGATTAATGATTTAAATTTTAAATTGAAGATGCAAACGTTCATATAAAAAAATTAGTTATTTTTTATCAAATTTTCATATGTTCTTTATTAATCAGCTCTGTCATAATTTGGGACTTTAACTTTCATTTTTTTTTAATATGTATCTAAATAAATATGACAAGAGAATGATTATCTAAGATATCATATAAATTACAATGTAAAAGAATATGTATAACCACCATGAAAACATCATGGTTTCAATTTTGGAATTCGATTATAAGCTTTTATAAAATTAAAATTTAGTTAGTGTTTTGGAAAATTCTATCCAAAATTTGAATAATTGTAGAAATTTCTGCTTAATTTCTTTGAGAATACTATTGCATACTTTTACAATGATGAATGATGGATGAATTGTATACATTTTCTTTAAAACAAAAAAAAATTGGCTTTGAATGAATAGACATGTTTAACGCCTTCATGATGTCACATTTCTTCTTAACTCACAATATTAAAGGTTGTCCCTCGGTGATTTCTACAGACATCTTTCTCTCGCGCTAATTTCAATAGCAGATGATCGCACTAAAAATCTTCATCAATTTTGTATGCTACCTACCCAAACCTTCATAACACATCACAATTTATAAGAATATTAGATTTTGTTTTTGAAATTAAAAATAATCTTTTTTTCTTTTGAAGTTCTACAATTTTTTCACATTTTATGTTATATAACACATAAAAAAAAAAACACTGAATGCATACATTCAAAATAGAGAAAATGCAAATATATATAGAGAGAGAGCAACTGACAAAACAACTCAAAAAGACTAGAAAAAGCAAGCATAATGCTGTTCAATTAGATTTAATGCAATAAAAAATAAGAAATAATACAACAATAACAGTTATCAAAATCTCTTATTAGGAAGCTAATTGAAACATGTGGGTGGACTACTAGCATTCTTGTTTTGCATGGAAATCCATATATAAGTGATATATATTTTTCAAGTATTCTCAAGCTACATAATGCTGTGTAATTAGATTTGAGTAATATATAATAATGTATCATGTACATTGCCTGTTGAAATGTCTCAATTCTCAAATGCCAATATTCAAGTACTTGATCCTTACTTATAATCAGTTGATGGGAGCATAGACCTAAAGAACATGTAATTTAACAAATAATTAAACTGCTTGAGAAACTTTAATCTATTCTAAGTTTGACTGACCTTAAGTATCTAGGGTAATTTAAAAAAAAAAAAATAGATTCATAAAGAATGAAAGAAACACAAGAAAATTGCTCAAAGATGTAAGAAGTAATCCTCCAGAGTTCACCGGAGGAAAAAAAAATACCAAAATTCAACACAATACCCCAAAATTCTCAACAATTTAAAAAAAAAAATAAAAAAAAAAAAGCAACTACTACTCATAAACCAGAGAAATCAAAAGGAAAAAGGAGATGAAAACTCACTTAAATTGCACGCAACGATTAAATTTCACGAAAAAAAAATATTAAAAGTGCATATTACTAATAGGAAACCCAACAAAGCAGAATCTGTTTCAAGATCATTTTTTTTTTTAAAGAATCATATGCATACAATGTGGTTAAGAAATCATAATGAAAATACTCAGATATAGACGCACAGTGTGACAGAGGCATATGTCCTCTCTTGAATTTTGAATTTTTTTTTTTTTTTAATTTTCAGGCTAAATTACCATTTAGTCTTTAAAATTTAAACTGATTAATACTTTTATCCCTAATTTTATAAAAACTTACTGATAAATCCTTAAATTAAATTTTTGGGAACATCAAATACCCAGTATATGTCAATCAATCAATTGATAAAATTAAATTTTACTTTTCTAATTTTGTTGTAATTGGCAGAGAAATTGAGCAAACATGAGTGAGAAATTGGTTGAAAGCGCAAACGTTCATGGAAGAGAGAATGACAAATAAGAGAGTAAGGTTTCAGATAGAAAGAAAGTGAACTAAGGAGAAGTAAGGTTACAGACAGAGAGGCTATGAAAAAGAAAACAAAAAAAAAAAGGAAATTTCGCGCTTGATGGCGGGTTTTGTTAGGGCCGACGATTTTTCTTTTCGTCGGTATTTTTAACATCTATTATTATTATTTTAATTCACATACCAACACAAAAAAAATATATGTTGGCATATTTGGATCTGTCCGTGCTTAAATGTTAAATCCCAACATTACTAGAAAGCGTTGGTAAGTTATTTAAAATTTTCAACGCTTCATTAAACTGTGGGCTATATTTTACTTTTCAACCATCCTCCGACGGAGCCACATTCTGGCCCAAAGGCGCCCAGGCCCGCCCCCCCCAACACCCTCACCACTATATATAATAACTCTTTTTCATTAGTATTCTTGTTTGATGAATTTTAAAATTTTGATTTATGTGAATTATTTTGAAAAAATAAAAATTTAGAATAAAATAATTAATAATAGAAAATTTGATTTTTATTTTATTACTATAGTATACATATATACAAATACATATATATAAAGATATTATATTATTGTAAGAGGCAGAGAAATCTTAAGTTTTAATATGTAATTGAATTAAATTTTTAAAAATAATAATATGTGGATTATTAATTTCAAATGTTGATATATTTAGTCTAAAAAATAAAAATAAAAAATTAATATTTTTAATATTTTTAAAAATTAAAAAATTATCTATCTATTTAGTAAAATTTAACAAATTTGAATCAATACTACTAAATATTAAGTTGAAATATTAGTAAAAAAATAATTTTTTTTTTATTTGTGTTTAAATTAAATTAAAAAAATGACAATAATAATTAGTTTTAGTATATTAAAATATTAATTCACATAAAAAGGATAAATAAGTTTTTCTTTTACAATTTTCAAGTGATTTTCTATAATTATTTTATAACATGTATATAATTAATAATTAAATAATATTTAAAATATAAAATAGAATCATTATCTCTTTCAGGTGTTGAGATGTAGTCTGTATAAAATGACTAAATCAAACAATAAACAACAAAAAATATTCACTGCATAAAGTTGTTATTAATCTAAATGAAAATTTAACTTTTTTATGTATTCATTATCTCATTTATCAATGTCATGGCTAACTTGTTATTGTTGTAATTGTTGCAGTCATTACTATCATTATTAACCTAATCATATTTGTGTTATATTTCCTCCTATTTTATTTTCCTGAATTCGCAACTACTCCAAACCCTTTTAAAGAAGGTTCATAATTTGGCATTGCCTTATTAATTTTTTTTTTTATGGTGTTATGGAGTAAATTATAATAAAATTATACGATAAAAATATAAACATATTTTTAAAAATTATATCATTAAAAAAAGACTAAAATGATAATTAGAGAATTCATAAAAAGTTACTATCATTTATGATAATTATTATTAGTAAAAGTATATTATTTTTATTTTTATTTTTATTTTTTTATAGCATATATATATATATATGGATGAGTGTATATATTTTCATTATATATATATATATATATATATTCTAAAACTCCATTATTCGTTATTTTTATTGATAAATTTAGATTTTAATTTAAATTATCATATATATTTGTATTTAATCAATATTATATGCTAATTAATATTGTATTATAATATTTAACAATTAATTAATTGAATCATCTTCTTAATTAATTTATAAAGTTGACATTAATAATTTTAAATCAAATTATAAAATTAATGAGGTGGCCAAATATGATGATAACATTCTTTTAGTTTTAGAATTATGTGATATAAATATATATGTTTTTTAATTTGAATGTGAATTATATTCCTTTAACTAAACAAATAAATGAATTTAATATGGTAAAAAATAAAATAGGTACAAGATACCCCTTTACTACAAAACATAAAAAAATATATAAAAGTGGAAACTTAGAGGTGATGCGAGTTTGAGTGATTCAATTGGGAACGTTGAAATTTGAAAATAATGTAAATAATTTATTTGTCTCTAATAAAATAATAAGAATTAATAGCGACACCTCATCTATATATAATAGAGAATGATTAAGAAATAAAGAAACCCTTAATTGTCTTAATTGTCAAAAGACTTTCAATTAATGCATTAATGCCGTGTTGATAGGAGGAGATACTGCTGACGCCCTGACAGGCCAAATTTCAACTCTGAGGTCATATTAATTTTTCAGTTTTCAAACAAAATAATAAGAGAAACTACCTAGTGCATTTCCTTATCATTAATCAACATGTTTAAAGGTGTTTGAATTGTGCGATTCACAATTATTAATTTAAAAAAAATTATACAATTTATTTTTCTAATCCGCCTGATAATATTGGCGTACATAAGCAAATAATCTTTTTGTGAGATAAATGTTTAACTTAACTTAATTACAATGTCAAATAATGAAATTTGAGGCAAAAAATAAAAAATAAAAAATCTATAGTTTATTTACATTTTCAAACTCACCAAAGAATATAGGTTGAAAATAAAAATAGAATCATAATAATAGTGTAAATATTACTTAAATTAACCTTAATTATTTCCTAAAAAAATTAATTATTTATGATGTAAAAATAAAATCTTGATTTACATGTAAAATTGTTCAAATATAGTTTTGTTTCTTTGAATCTAATCTTTATAAAATTGTCAATTCATCAATTTTATTCCATCTCATAAAATATCATATACCATTTTTCAACTAAAACAGGTGCATTTGAAGTGTGTGTTTGGAATTGCGATTAAACTGTATTTGTGAAACTGTAGTTAGAGTTTAAAAAATTATGATTAGGAAAAAGTTATATTTTTAAAAAACAATGAGTTAATTAATAGGGACGTATTTTGGTTATTATTTAATACAGGAAATAATATTGGAGGATATCATTTTTTAAACCATATAGTTCTTTTCTCTCTTGAGTAGCAACAAAACAATAATGAACACAGAAATGGAATCAGATTATAGCCAAGCTAAACTAAGTTCTTAAGAAAAGAAAAAAACGAGTAATTAGGTTTAATTGCAATACAAAATTTAATTTCCAAGATCATGAAATCCTCCAAATATGTATATAAATAAACTCAATTTCCTTAATAGTTCATAACATTAAACACTCAAAATCCAAACAACAATAGGAATCACATTAAAAAAAAAGAAAAGAAAAAAAGAAACAGAACATGTTCCCTCGAGGGCAAAATATGTGCCTGAAATAACAAGCAATTAATCAAGGACACATTATTATAATCACCTCATTTTATCACGACATTAAAATGAGACCTCATTTATAATATAATAAAGTGGTCTTTTCTTTCTCACGCGTCACTGGCGGCTTTTCTCTATCTGCCAAATATGACTCTGACGAAAACTTAGCTGAGAAAATATAAATTTCAAAGTGAGCCTAAAACACACCGCTTGGACCAAACCAAAAAGAAAAACAAATATTGAAAAAATTTTCACTATGTTTTTATCATTAATGGCTTTGGTCTCAGCTTCATGAAAAATGCTTTAGATACATGCACAATTAATTCTCCTTTTATTCTTTTTTATTTCATTTTTTCTTCAATTTCAGGATGAGAAACATTGCTCAAAACGTGTTAGATTACAAAACAATTAATTTGTCTATTATTACAGTTGCTGCTATAATCTTCATTTTCTCTGCAGATTGTATTGTCTCTAATGTTAATCTACAATTTTCTTCCTTTGAAGTTAAACAAGATTCAGAAGTGTTACCGATTCATACAACTGAAAGAACAATAAAGTCAACTATTACTAGCATACCGTTGCTTTCTACACAAGAAGAGATTAATGAATTCCATAGTGAAAATCAGAATTCTCTAATTCCTCCTTATAATCTCACAGAAGAAGAAAGAATCCAATGGCTTCGAAAAAAGCTGCCAGAATTTGAGATTTTCAAGGCAAAAAATTCAAGTCAGGAATTTCACAGTCAAGTTCTTGAATTTTTCAACAAGAAATGTGAGATTAAATTTTTCATGACATGGATTTCACCAGCAAAATCCTTTGGAAGAAGAGAGTTCTTGGGCTTGGAGAGTCTTTTCAAAGTTCACCCTCATGGATGTTTAATGATTCTATCAGGAACTTTGGACTCAACAGAAGGGTACAGGATTCTGAAACCAATACTTGATCTTGGGTTCAAAGTTACTGCAATTAGACCTGCCTTGGCCTTTCTGGTCAAGAACACACCAGCAGAATCTTGGTTTCAAGAAATGAAAAATGGGAACAGAGATCCTGGTGAAATTCCATTGCCTCAGAATCTTTCTAATCTTCTTAGACTCGCAGTTTTGTACAAGTATGGAGGCGTTTACTTGGACACAGATTTCATTGTTCTAAAAAGTTTCATTGGATTGAGAAATTCAATTGGAGCACAAAGTATTGACATAGTTACCAAACACTGGACAAGATTGAATAATGCAGTTCTGGTCTTTGATAGGAATCATCCACTTATATTCAAGTTTATAGAGGAATTTGCTGCAACTTTTGATGGAAATAAATGGGGTCACAATGGACCCTACTTGGTCTCTAGAGTAACTGACAAAATAGCTGGAAGACCTGGATTTAACTTCACAGTTTTGCCGCCGATGGCCTTCTATCCAGTTAGTTGGATTAGGATAGGAGGATTTTTCAAGAAACCAGAAAACCAGGCTGATTCCAGATGGGTAAAAGCCAAACTTCTTCAGCTTAGTGGAGATACTTATGGTATACATTTATGGAATAAGCAAAGCAGTAGAATCAGAATTGAAGAAGGAAGTGTCATGGCTAATTTAATCTCCGATCACTGTGTCATTTGTGAATATGTATATAGCTCTTGAAGAATAATCTACAGAGCGAAATTTGTTAAAAGGTTCTTCAGTCAGATGATACATCAGCAAGGGTAGAGCCATCAGTCGAAGATAAGTTGAATTTGTTCTGTTTCTTGAAATGCACTCTTTCTTTTTCTTTTCTGTTCTTGACAATGTTTTACATATATTTTTTTGTTTCTTTATTTCATTTTTTCTTCCCCTTTCCAATCTTTTGGATCTTTGTCTGATCCTAATGTATATATGGAAAATATTTGTTAACAAGTTTTTAACACAAGAAATAAACTAAAGTTTGCAAATATGTTATGTTTCCTGACATTTTTGTTATTTGCAATTGGGTAAGTTTGTTCAATATTTAATTAAAAGGTTACATTCCAATATTATAATATTTTACCACATATTACAATCTTAAGTCGTTTCAATCTAAATCTTCTCCACCTCCATAACCGAAATCCTGGCAGTCTTTTAAATGATTTTTTTCTGGTCAACTTCTGTCTTCCTATTCATCTTCTTATCCATGAAACCAGACACTCCATCCATAAAGCTACCATCTGAGGCAAAATTACCGCCTCCATCATTTCCAACACCTTCGAAAGTTCCAATTTGTTTGATGTCAGCCCACGGATCATGGATTTCATCATCGGTTTCACTGCCCCACGAAGGTATAGTCTCTATTACAGGCAAACCACTATAATCCTGAAAATGGGTTGCCAGAGTAGTATGCTCCATGTCAAATAATCTTCTCACAGATGCGTCTCCACTTTTCATCAAGTCCAGCAAATTGCTACTTTTACTGGATGAAGAAAACAAGGAAGAAGAAGAAGCAACTGATGAAGAAGAAGAAGATGAAGATCTATACAATATTTTTTGATACTCTATTATCTGTCTGATCCTTTTCTTTTGAGCTTCTGTGTTAATGAAGCAAGTTGTTTCATCACTCTTCAATTATTTCAGCTATCATTTAAGTTTAGAAAATTTACTTTTCCTCTAAACGGGCGAACAGATGAAAATACAGTTCTTTTTCAAGATAAAATGAAAAATAAAATAAAATAAAATAAAAACCAGAATTGGGGAAAGCCGCTATAACAAAATATTTACTACCTTTTGTTTTCAGGAAAGGTTGGTATAGAAGGACAAGATTTAAATAAACTGAATGAGAAATAATAATTGAGTATTATCTTATAAGAAGCCAAATCATTATGAAATCAAGACAATAATCTATCCAACAAGGAATCCATGCAGAGACAAATTATGGAAGTTATGTGATTCCGTTCTAACAAATACAAACAAGTCTAATTTATAAAAGGGTGATTCACCAAAGTCCTGCTCCGAGTGAGATAAAAACAGAACTCAACAATCTCCCATTATTAAATAAAGTAGTTCTCTAGAAGCAAAAAATGCTCTAATATACACTTTTGATAGGCATTTTGCATACTATTCAAAATTCACTTGAATAGATGTAGGAGAAGATGATTGTTAGGAAGCTTACTAGTCCTTCAGCAAAACCGGAGATAGGTGCATTACTGTTGCAATTGAAAGACTTAGGGCATGGCTATTAGTATTATTATTTAGTATTGCTGTGTTAATTGTTTGATAAGATGAAGTCTGGAATACTATCATTCGAAATTCATCATTTGTAGCAGATCATCTGTCTGATCTTTTTGGTTTCATCTAATAAACTATTGTTTTCCTTGGTTCATTAGATAATGGCATCACATTAATAACACTAGTTATGCTTAAGTTGGCAGCAGCTGCATCAGGCACGCATCATGCTTAAAATTACTTGAAAACTGTAATCAGCTTGAATGAATTAATGCTGGAATTATGTAATCCTGATAGTTGACTTCAATTTTTAGGATTGTGACAAAACTGGGCAAGTTAGATCATAAGCAAATTAGTCACCAAGCAAGAATTTAGGCTATGTTTGGTAAACTATAATGTAATGAAATTATATTCCATTATGGCATACAAAATATAGCCTTAGATCACCAATATGCAGTGCAATCACCTATGGAAAAAGAGCAGATTAATCTCAGATCAATGTCATCTGCCAACACATTACACATCAACTACACTGGAAGAAAATTTGTCATAACAAAATAATGAGACTTGGAGAAGTTTTGGACCAGGAACTAGTGGGAGCTTTATATTGTTATACAAATTCAAATACTTATACATTCATAATTCACTGTTAATTGTTGTTATTGGTATTTCAATATGAAACAAAGCCTTTTTTCTTTTTTTGTTTTTTCACATTAGGGAATCAAACTGGATCTATTGCCTAGATCATCATAAATGCCATGTCTAAATATGCAAATATGAAACAAAGGTAAATGTATATAAAATAGTAAAACTCACGAATAAATGCATATGCGACTTCATCTTCATTCCCTATTTCTAAAATAAATGCTTCCCTTTTCAACACATCAATATATAGAAGTGAATATCAAATTGTAATTTGGCAATACAACGCTACTCATAACAAAACCAAATTAGAGGTTTTACACATTAAACAAGTGAAAGAAATAACTAAAATTCAAAAACAAAAAAATTAAGTAAGAGACTCATCGATTTCAATCTTGACAACTTGGTCATCATCAGAACGATCATTTTTAGGTGGAGAAGAAGGAACTGGTATCCTTGGTGGTCCTCTACCTTTCTTCTTGTTCCTTGGCCTCGCCTATTCAAAAATTAACCATTATTCTATGCTTAGTTCAACTATTTAACGTAAAAAAAATTCCAGAAAAAAAAATCAAATCTAACCAACTCACGTTGCCAAATGAGTGATTAAATCGCTTCCCTCTCTCCGTCTTCTTGTCGCCTCTTCCACAATAAACTGTAACCAGTACATGAAATACAATAGAATTACGTGAAATTGAAATTGAAATTGAAATCGAAAGAGAGAGAGAGAAAGAGAGAGAGAGAGAGAGAGAGAGAGATTGAGAGTTAGTTACCAAATGGAACTGGTGAGGAGGAAGTTGTGGAGAGGGAAAGTGAAGGAGTTGAAGTTGAATAGGAGAGAGAAATGCCTAGGGTTTCTGATTGAGAAGAAGAGAAGCGAGAACCTGAATTCAGTGATTGAGGAATCATTGGTAAAGCTCTCGCCATTAACGACGCCATGACTGAGCTTAACAAAGCTTCGAGGATAAGGTCTTCTTTCGACTTCACAGACAGCTAATGAATCCTTTTTCTTTTGATGATGTGGATCGTGGGCCTCAGAAGGGCCTTGTTCTGATACATGAACAAGACAATCAAAAAAATTTACTATGGGCTTTTCTTGAGTACATATTATAGATGTTTCTTTGTTCATGAAATGGACGTTACATGGACTTGAAGATCAGAGTACTGCACGTCCACAAAAGGGGTTGGAACGGATAGTTTTGATTCGGGTTTTATCCAATATAGTTTAATAAGAATGCAGGCCCAGAGTCTAAGACATCCCAATCATCCTATTAAATCCATCAAAAAGGGTCCTCCACTTCCTATAATTTCTAATTTCGATAAATTTTCAATATTTATCAAATATTAATAAGTTTTCAATATTTAATTATAATAAATTTATAAATTTTACTATCTAAGTAAATATTTATACTACCTAAACATTTACCATTTTGTTATCTAAATAATTTCATTTTCTTTTTTATAGCATTAAAGTGAGATTTAAATTCTAATATCAACATAATATAATTTGCAGCCTCTTAATTTATTATACTAAAAGTATTATAATTAAAATTCAAAATAAATTAAATTTATAATTATAAAAGTGATGAATCTGATGATACGTTTATCATTAAATTAAATTAAGTTTGTAAAAGCATATTAAGATAAATATGAAAGCAAGAAATCCAATTTATGGATCAAAAAAAAGTTATGTATTGCTTTTGGCCCACAACTTTGTTGAAATAACTGAAGTTCCAAGTAACGAGGGTACAAGATTTAGATCTTAAACATTATTACAAGTAACTAATAAAATTGATAATTTCAAGATGAATATTTTCACATGCTTATGCATGATATCGTAAGAATAGTATCTAAAAACAATATGTGTTTTATTATAATAGAAGCAAAGTTGATGTTTCTTGCAAATTGCAGTTTGTGACATTGAAAATAGATCTTAGATTAGATGCAACTTCCTGTAACGGTAATTGTAAGAATCTTTGGCAACAATAATCTTCTTATATGATATATATTTCAATTGTATCTATCTTATAGAGAATCGAGGAAGACTCAAATGCAAATAGCTTTATAAATTTTCTTTCTCATTGTAAAATGTTATAAATTAATATTATAATTTCTTTATTAATTCTTAATCCAGGTTCTTAATTTCAAATACTCATGTTTATATTATATTAACAATGTAAAAGCTTGACAGTATTATAAGCAACTATGGAAATGTGAACAGGAAAACTGTGCTTGTTTATAAAAGTTGTTCGCTATAAAAAAAAAAAATTAAGCTCTAATTTATAGTTAAGGTTTGATTAGTCAGTGAGCATTGTCAAAGGAGGCATTTACACACTTTGTGCATAATAAGAAATTTAAGGGTAAAATATTATTTATTCATAATATTTGATTAAATGAACGGAGTCATCCTACCTTTTGAAAAGTAATTAAATAATTTCTCATATTTCATTTCAGCATATTATTTAGTTCATCCATCAATTTTTACTATTAAAATCTTATATTTTTATTTTGTCTTTCAAATTTTATATATTTAATTAAATAAAATATATATATATATATTAAAAATATATAGAATATAATAAAATATCTTTATTTACACTTAAATTTTATATTCCAACCAAATCCCTGTTTATTGCATATCCTCAACAGAGATGAAAGGGACCCTTGATATAAGCAAATTACTTTCGTAAAAATGAAATTAACTCAACGAGTACAACTCTTTGTATCAGTAAATCGGTTAATTTTTTGCATCATAATTTAATACTCAAAAGAAAATGAGAATCAATGATTCGATAATATTTATATCACTTCAGCAAACAAAAATTACCAAAATCTGAACATTCACAAACTGCAGACTTAAAAAAAATAGTGCTAATTTTTTTTTAACAATCTTGGAATCGGACTGTCCATAGTCCATTTTCATCCATTGCCGTCTTTGCTTAATTACTGTTAAACCAGTCGGGTGGCTTTGCCAAATATGCAAAATAAAAAAATTTGAATTTAACTCAGATTTTACAAATCATACTATTAACCCATCTTTTAGTCAATTCCAATTTCTATATATCTAACATCAAATTAACTTAAAAGAATCAAAACACATTTTAAAATGTAGAAGATATTGTCCAATTTCAAAGTTGAAAAAGAGATGTTGAGATTTATCACTCTAATATAATATTAAAAATGTTGAAACTTATATAATTTTAAAAATATTAATCTCAAAAATCAACTATTGAAATTAAAAAATTTAATTATATATAGATTTATTTAATATTTTATATTTAATTTATATGAAATTAATTATATTTTATTAGAGGACGAGATTATGATTTATGAAAGTGAGAAATGTGAGTTATTAAATGCGAATGAGAGTATAAAAGAATGAAGAAATAGTATTTTAGTAATAAAATAATTAATTATATATTAAAATATTATTTCTTTAATTGATTAACGAAATTTGACTATTTTTATTAAAGAAATGAAAAATCATATAATTTTTATTATTATTATTATTTTTAAAAGGAATGATTCACCACTTAATAATATTGACACCCTAATATCGGCTGCAGGTGAAATTAAAAATACAAACAATTAACAACAAAGAGAATCAAAGATCTTATATAAATAAATAAAATTGATTAGAAGGTTGATTAATTAAGAATTTAAGATTGAGATGCAAGGTTCTATGAATAATTGAATATTATTGAGTTCCCATGTGAGTCGTCAAGAAAGAGAATATTTAGGAGTAAAGAAAGTCACGTGATAAACAGATAAGCCAACGTGCAACCCATGTGAATGGAAGGATGGGCCCACGGCCCACTCAGTAAACAGAATCAATGGGTCAAAAGGGGCACTAAACCATGTCCACACATGGCCGTTTTAAGACCAACTCACGTTATATTAATATTTAATATATACTTATATATTTATTATTTTTGGCAATTTTATAAGGTTTAATGGGCTTTGGAAACATGCTTTGTAATAATGGCACCCCTGGCTATCATTACTTAGAACAATAACAACATTTTATAATAATATCCCAACAAAAAAAATATTATAAATGAGGTAAAAGAAAAGAAGAAAAAAGATAATTAAAGACTAAAGCATTTATATATTAATATTATCTGATTTAATTAATTAGCCTATGCTTTGGTAGCAAAGGAATCATCACAATTCAACACACTATTTTATCTACTAATTTAAGAAAGTAAAGGAAAATAAAATAAAATAAAGATTAAATGGGAAAGCAAAAGAAAGAAGCAAAATCCAGCACACATGACATGTAAGTGAAGGGGAAATATTTGCTACTTTCCCATGTATGATACAAAATATGAAAGTGGGTGAGTTTGAATTTTCATTTTCTTTTCTTTTCATTTTTTTTTCTTTTTGAAGTCACAAGCAGGTAGCTATTAGCTCAGTGGTGAGTAGTAGCAGTAGGAGGTGGTGCTACTCTTGTCGGAGGTACCGGTGGCTTGCATTGGTAACATTTAGCAAAGAGCCCAAATGTGTCCACTTGCCTCACAAAGTTAGTCATGCTGGCCCATCCACCGAACCCAAATCCAACCACAAATACCCACACTACAACAAATGTGTTCAACACATACACTGCTGTCCAGCTTGGTAAAAAGAATGGAGGCTTTTCTGCCGCATTCTGTGAAAACACACAAATTCAACTCAGATTAATGTCAGTAAAAATTTAATAAATCTATTAAATAATAATTCAATAACCGAGTTTCTATTTTTTTTTTCTAAATATAATATATTAATTACAAATACCTATAAATTATCAATATAATAACAGATAAATTTTAATTGAATAGATTGGTTTAAATAATGGAGTTTATACTTTGAATTTAAATAAATTCATTTTAAAATAGGTAAGGGAGTCATGAGTCAAGTCACAGCCAGCTCATTGAAAGACAAGAGTACAACTATCCAACTGTAGCATATAACTAAATGAAAAGGACTTTCCACCTATCTCTCTATACGCTATACATCTCCCATTATATTTCCAAATCTAAAGCCTTAAATGCCCTCTTTGTACCCTTGCTACTCTCTCTCTCTCTCTACACTTACTGCTACTGTGGAATGTGGGAATCCCCATCAAACGCGAAGTGTCCACTCAATCTGTTATGACAAACATACCCTTCCTAATCAAGATAATTACAAGTACATATAATATCTTTTCTTATTCATTTCTTTCTCTCACCCTTCACTTACCTATTTAAAAATTAAAAGATTGACAAGATAAAAGTTAGTGGGCGAGAGTGGGACTATAGAAGTGAGTGAATTTTTTACCTGTCTTGCTGAGGCTTTTCTGTAGGTAAGCATATGTGCTAAAGATGGGATAATGTAAACCGTGAAGCTGACCAAAAGAGCCCCAACTGCTGAATTTATGGGCCCAAAGAATGGGAAAATAATGGCTAAAAACCATATTGGTATCACCACCGGCAACCTTGCAAGTGCTCTTAGGCAAATACTCTTTGTATCATGCATTCCAATCACTTTCTCCCACACAAAGTATAGAGGTGTACATGCGAACCCAAATGTTATAAACTGCTCCATTCAAGATCATTTGTCACATTCAAATTCCAACTAAATTCTTTATATATATATATATAATGAACTAAATTATATATAAATTTTCAAGTAATAAAACCTGATGAATAAGCATTAAGATAACGGCTGCATCACGGAAGCGGGTTTTGGGGATGAGTGAGAAGGCGTTGGAGTGGTTGAGTAGCTCATCGCCAAAAGCCCAGTAGACGGCAGAAGCTGACGGAAGTGTTAGAGTGAAAACATAGAGAGTAGCTAACAAGTATATGTACTTGAACTTTTGAGGCTTCCACATGGCGTGCATGATTTCCCTGTAAATAAATTTTTGTTCACAATCATTGATTATTCACTTATATCCCAACTGGGTTTTATTTATTTAATTAATATTAATTCTTACTAGTATTTTTCGTAGTATAAGAAAAAGTCGTCCATTGGATTCTCTAGTTAATTAACATACCATTAGAAAAAATCATCATCAGTACTATAGAGTCCATGATTATATTAATAAAAGACAAAGGACACTAATTAGAATAATTACCAAAAACTGGGAACAACATAACAAAAATGACACTATAACATTTATGTAAGACCACATACAATAAATATATAATTCACTACTGTTCAATATCCTAGACCAAGAGAAATGGATGGGGAAACCAAAAAATATAAACTGCATGATTTTGTCTGTAGGTCTCGAACACCAAGGAGACCGGCAAAAGCTGCAAACAGAAGCAGTGTAGAAACAAGTGAAAGGAGGAGAAAATAATAGTATGGTTAAAAAGTAAAAGCTTACACAGTCACAGCGTGGCCACCAAATGTGTAGAGGATGTTCGTAGCTCCGGTGAAGTAGAGCACTAACTTTTTTGGAGCCGTATGTGTTACTCCTTCTGCCTGCCACCGTAAAATTAAAATTTACCTTATTATAAAGAAATAAATTAGTTAATTTACAGAATATCTGACTCTGAATAGTAATATTAATATTACCTGTCCGTGAATTAAAGCAGCTATGGTGAGGTACCAGGCGGTGTAAGTTGTCATGCCAAGGCCAAGAAAAGACCAAATCCGGTAATTGTGAAAGGAAGGGATAAAAACTGTAGTAGCACAGCAAGCTCCGAAAATGTATGTCCATGTTCTCTTGTCCATGTGGTCATTGATGTAGTAAATGTTACTATATTATATAAAATCAAGAAACAATAGGTAAAATGAATTAAAAAAGTAAAACCCAGACAGATTTTTATACTATAATTAAAGATAAATACTAGAAAATGAAAAAAATAAAACAATAAACTACCTTGCACAAGCAATAAGCTGAATAACAGATCCAAAGAGTAGGAAAGTACAGTTGAAGGCAAGTCCTGCTGCCTTCCAGTATGGACCCAGTAACCCATCAAGCACTTCAAACCACTGTAATGTCAAAATAATAATGATAATGGTAAACAAAAAGTTTGTGCTTTTATATTAGTATAGTCAAGAACACTGTAAATTAAGATATTTTTGAGGCTTACAAGATTACATATCAGTGGTGGGAGTTAAATTAGTTTAGAGAAGCAAGGAATGAACCTGTATAACATGGTTCTTGAAGCTAACGTTCTCTTTTTCCTTTCGGGTTCTGTACTCTATGTATAGGACACTGATAAGGTAAGCTGTCCAGCTTCCTATAATTCCATAGAATATCTGGAACAAAATACCTGACAGCATTCCCAGTTGAGAGAAGGAGTAGGGCAGCGTTAATAATACTTGTGCTACCTGCCAGAACAGTGTGAATTATAATAATTATAAGTTGTTCTTCCTCAAACGGAAAATAAAACAAGTAAAATGGTTTTCTGTGAATGATGTATACTTGATTAGAAGCACAACTGAACCAAGCATCCCAGGCGGAGCCGCCGTGCCAGAGGAAGCTCTTGACACTAAACACAGAGTGGTCTTCTTCTTTCTCATCTTCTTTACCTTCATGTTCTGTCTCGCTAAAGTTGGAGACTATTGCTTCTTCTGCTGTCTTCTGAGGCAACATTGTCTTCGTTTTTCTGTAAACGCAACGTCTAAATCCTGGAAGATCTGAAACATAAAAAGACAGTAAATGAGACAAAAACTATAATCTAAACGCAGTCCCAGAAAACGAAAGCCAATTAAAAAAAAAGCACTCCCCACACACAAACACTCAGATCCAAGCAAATCACCAGAGACTAAACTCCCAACTTCCAAAAACTTTATAAATAGTTAAAACTCCAAACAAATTGAAAGAAAAGCCAAAAAGAAAAACAGAAAACAGTGTTGAGAACAAAAAGAGTTCAATACATATGTTGTTGGGTTTTTATTTACTATTTATTTTTGTTTTAAAGAATCAAAATCACTAAAGAAAGAAGAAACCCAATGTTAGTACTATTATCAAAAACCAACCTCGTTCTGAGATGTCTCTTTCGCGTAAAAGAATTGAAGAAAACCTAATCAAGATCCGTCAGCTATGACCAAAAAAATGACTGACTCGGTTTTCATAAACACTGTCCTTTTACTTGCTAGACTTGATTTATCACTTTTTTTCCCTTGTTTTCCTGGCTGGGGCTGGGGTAATAGATGAAGAGAGAGGTTTTAAGATTTTTCAATTCCAAGAATTTTCTGACAGACGGCCATAAATGCCTTGAAATAACAGCGGGAATTAAAGAAATTTCCAGCTATATACTGAACTCTCTTTAGTAAAAGCTCCACTTTAATACGCTACCAATCTCTACAGACAAAAGGCAGAGCTGAAACCTCCCAAAGACGGCGAGAGAGACCTCAAAAGAAGGAAAAGCAAAACGAAAAAAAAAATACAAAATAAACTCTCTGCTTCTTTGTTTGTTTCAAATTCAATAGTCTTATTAGAAGAGAATAGTATAGTAGATATTGAAGGAAATAAAAAAAAAGACCCTTTTCAGTTTTCACTCCTATTCAACCACTATATCAACTATCAAGTATTACTTATTTAAACAAAACCAAGTATATATAATCCATATATTTGCATCTAATGTTGGACTTGAAAATTCTTTCCTTGGCTCTCTCTCTCTCTCTCTCGCTAACTTACTCACTCTTTGTTTGTTTTGAAGTGGAAGTTGAAAGGGAGAGACCAAACCCAAGTTCCCTGTATTCCACTTTCGATTCGATTCCCCTCCCTTTGGCTTTGGTCTTCGTTCTTTGGTGTGTTAGAAAAGAGAATTTAGAGATCTAAGAGACAGAGACTTCGTTCTCATCACTACCTAGCTAGGGGCTCAACCTAACCATGTACCTTGCTTTTTATAACCCATGGAAACTGCTTCAACGGCTTTTAATTTTATAAATTCCTATTCCCTTCCCCTCGCTTCAATTTTAATCCAATATTACTTTCTTTCTTTATATTAAAAAAATTATTCGTTTAATTGTATGGTTTATCCTTTGACTGGACCAATGCATAAATTTAACATATTTTATTTTTTAATTTTAATAAGAATAATAATAACTATCCAAATGAAAATATGAATAAGGTGTGATATGGTTTATTCGAGTCTTTCAAATAATAAAAAATTGTTATTAATTTAATAAAAAATATTGAAATGTGAGAATCTCAGATTTAAGTTTTTCAAATTACAAAATATTATTATTAATTTAGTGAAAAATATTAAATAAGAGAATTACCGCATACAATATTATTCTATTTTAAAAAGAAATATCTTCTATATTTTTAATTTTTGTTTTTAAGGTAATGAACAACACACTACCATAAATGGTTTTCTTTTAAAAAACAATATGTAAAATGAAAACGAATCTTTTGTGTATATATAAAGGAAAAAAAAAATTATACTATTTTGAAAATTAAATAATTTCTGGGATTTGTAATGAATTTATTTTTTTTTTTATTTGCTAAATAATAAAAGTCAATATCAGAACAAAGTTTAAATTTTTTTATTTTTTTTTTTAATTTAATCTTGGAAGAGTCTGAATAAATAATTACTATTAGCAAAGTGCTTAATTTATAAACTCATAAATCAGAATCTGTCTCCTACCTCCCCATTTTCCATCATTAGTCATTGTATTTGTGATTATTATTATTATTATATAGTAGTATAAAATATGCGTATATTTTTTGAGAAAAGGGCTGTAATGAGCTTAGATCCAAATCCCTGTCAATAATTCCATGAATTTAAGTTCCCAATTAATTCCTCTCTCTCTTTTTTTTTTTTTTAATAATGCTAAGGAAAAATTATTCATTACTCGGAAAAAAAAATTAATAATAATAATAATTGATTCAGGCATCATCAAACGCCCTCCCTGTCCCCCAACTTAATACGTTGATTCCTTTTCCACGCGCGTAACACAACACGTGCTTCACACCATACTCTCTTAACACTAAACTGATTAAAGGAAGCAGATTTTTAAGTCACGATTTTCATGCGCGAGTGGCGGTAACAGTTTCAAAATAAGAGATGCGATTGAATTTCACAATCGTGGGCCGCCCAACCCAACAGACAAGTGAAAATGGAGGCCCGTTATTATTTTATCGGCTTGTTTCTTTTTTATTTCTAATAGATCGGCGCAGCCGCACAAGTGTCCTAATTTTTACTGCTATAAAGTTGGCTCAAGCCGAGCCATGTTGGCCCCGCCAAAAAATTTTCGCACGCTTTAAAAGGAAACACGCGCGTAATCAACACCCCACTTGCCGCCGGCTCATCATAGGAACATATATTTATATTTCTTGCTTTTTTATTTTTTATTTTTTGAGAAAAAGTGAAATATAATTGTTAAAAGTGTAATTCATTTGATGATCCATATGATACACTATTTGAATTTAAATACATTAACACATTTTTAAATATGAAACTCAATTCATTGTTTTCATAATTAGTTAAAAAATCATTAAATTAGTCAAACTTGCTTTTGATTTGACTTTATCATCTATAATTATGGGTTAATATATAATTATTTTTAAGTTAATGAGAGACAATTTTATTGATTGAGTTTAAATCATGACGTTCATTTTAAATGTAATATTATTTTATTATTAGATTAAAATATTAATTTACTTTCAATTATAGTTGTTAATAATACAAACATCAATCAAAATAATATTTAATTTATTATACTTAATACATACCCTATAATAATTTTATTTTTGAAATCCATATCATACCCCAGTTGTTCGTTATTAAAAAAAAAAATGCATTTGTTTGAAGCAATTAAATTGGCAAAAAGGGAGAAGACAAGATGGGCACCATCAAGAAACAAAACCAAGTGGTGGTGGCAACAGAAAAACAAAGATGGTGGCCGGCCGTCGTGGTGGTGATGGTGGGTAATTGTGGCCACCACTACTAGCGCCATAGTTTCTGGGCTTGTAAAACGGAAAATGCGTTACACAGATACAAGCGGAAAATGTGTTACACAGTAGACATCCACTCAATTTCGCGTTCAAACGGGGATTTGTCGGCCTGGTGAGGGTTCCAATCTTGGCCCGGTTCCCAGCCAATAACAAAAACCCACCACTAATTATTATCATTATTAAAGTTTCTTACTTAATGTATAACAATTTTCTACTAATTAAAATTGAACCCTTTTGCTTTCAATTAATTAAAATTAATTTTTTTTTTTTTTTTTTTTTTTGGCTTTGGAGTAGGTGACTTAACATTTTGACCCAATTAAAAGTGC
This sequence comes from Aleurites moluccanus, assembly GCA_948193065.1. NCBI lineage: Eukaryota > Viridiplantae > Streptophyta > Magnoliopsida > Malpighiales > Euphorbiaceae > Aleurites > Aleurites moluccanus. The sequence continues at coordinate 8,924 of CANXYC011021265.1, read as the reverse complement.
ACATGGTGAGGTGGTAACAGCCAATAACTGAGTGCCGTTTAGATTTTGTCAAACTGAACATTTTAAAAGATTTTATTTATATTTTATTTTATAAAACTTTTTAGTGGCAGATGTAATGATTAGTGAATGGATTTTGACGCCATCCTTTGGTTTTTCCCACGAGGATCAAAATTCGGACTTGTGTTACATCTATGCCCCTCACAAGGGCCCCTTATTTTCCTCATTCGCCGTAATTTTTTTTTCTTTTTCTTTTTTTTTGTTAAACCTTTGGATGATCTAAACTTTCAGCTATTTTTCTGCATAGTTCTTATAGATTTACGAGTTTATATTGAGTATTTTAACTATTATTTTCTCATACATTAAGAATTTAGATTAAAAATTTATATTTTTCTCATTTCACATTAAAACCTTAATTTTCTTTTCATCTATCTTAATTTAAATATCTTATTTTCTAATCTACATTATATTTTATTTTAATATCTCAATCAGGAGTGATTACAAATTGTGAAGATTTTGAATCAAACTTAATATCTAAATCGAAAAAATATTAAAAAAATAAAATTTTGAGATCCGAAAAAATAATCAAATTGAAATAAACCAAATTAATATAATGAGACAGGATTATAAATATTTTTATTTTTGTACCAAGAATAGATTCGAACATAACTAAACAATAACGAAATGTCTCGATTTTCTGAATCGATTAACTAATTTATATATATATATTTATATAATTATAATTTATAATATATATTTATTTTTATATTTATATAATTATAAATTTATAATATATTTTATATATATTATAAAATTATATTTAAATATTCAAATCAAATCAAATCATATCCGAATTTTTCTTGAATCCCTGAATCATATCGTACTAAATTTTCGAACAATTCGGTGCGAATATTTTTTTTATTTGATTCGAGATTGGAGATTTAAAAATTAAATATTAAAATTTTTAATTCGATTTGAGAATTTATAAATTATCTGCTTTACCCAAATCGTGCTCATTTTTAATTTCAATACAATTCTAATAATATGAGAAAATTAAAAGAAGAAAGATATTAAAGTAACAAAAAAATTAAAAAGTTAAAATAATTTTTATTTTAATAATAGTATATTTTATAACTATAATATTTATTATGAGACGGAGATAAAATTTGTCTTTAAAATTTAACACATTAAATTATAATAAATCTATAATAGTTATAATATATTATTTTAAAAAATAAAATAAAATAATAAAATTTTAAATAACTTCTCTTCCAACCTAGAATTCTTATTCACTACCAACTCTAAATTAATTAACCTCATCTTTCAATTGATCATGCAAAGTTATCTTCATAGTCGCATGCCGATCTATCTTCTTCTACTCAAAATTTCACAACAACATTATTTCAACCCAAATCAAATTAAATATCCTTAATCATGTTGAATGAGGTTAACCGACTCTCCAAACTAAGAGGCAGGAATTTGGGGGCGTAACAAGAGAAAATTTTCAGTAAATATAGTCTATCATTTTAGATTATAGACTAATTAATGGTGATATAATATATTGACAAATTAATTATAATATACACCTCATAATTTATAAAGTTAATTATTATATTAATTTTATAAAATAATTATTATTTAATATATTAATCATCATTTATTAGTACATAATTTAATGTAATTCGCTAAATTTATTTATTTTTTTCAACGTGTGATAGGATTGTAATAAATTATATAGTTGATAAATTCGAAGTTTATGATAAAACTGAAAAAACAGTGAAATCTAATTAAACTATCAAGTAGATAATTAAATTTTGTGGGTCATTAATTAATTGGTGCCTGGGGCCATTAATTTACATCAACCCTAAGAGGAAAATATCTTTTCTGAGTTTTTTAAGGCAAAGGTTGCTGCACTTGGGAGGTATATGATTCCTATTTCCTCCACTGGTCACCCACTTTTTTTACCCTTTCACTTGTGTGGACCATTTAAGGAATGGCATCTATTTAAAATATGCATATAATTATCAGCTTAAAAAAAATTAAATCTGTTATTTTTTAAAAAATTTTATTTTCATCCAAATACCTCCTTAATTACCTCAAGATTATTTTTTTTTCCTTTCATTTTCAATTACTAATAAAACTCTCATAATTTTAATTCATTAACTCATAAATACTAGTATGTATGTCTTTAAAATTATAAAATCGTCATATTTTCATTTGAAATTAAATTTATCAAAATAAAATATTATTTCTTATGTATGTTAAATATTAATTGATAATCATTCAATTAAAAAAATAATATCAATAAATATTTGACTCAATAATATTAAAATCACATCCAATATTAAAATAATCAATTTTGAATATCAGTCAGAATTAAATTTGTCAATGTATATATATATATATATATATATATTAATTAAAAATGTACCGAACATTTTTATTACATTGAGGTATCGCAATTAAAAAAAATTGATGAATTAGTTGGTAAATAATGATAAAATAATTGGTGAATGGAGATATTATGAGAATGTATATATAAACTTCAAAAGACAGTGCAGTGATGAATTTAGGAGCATGCATGGACCATTAGTTTGGTCCACAAGGGGATGAGAATGGGGTGAACCGCCTAACTTGCTAGCTAAGAAGAAGTAAAACAGTGGATAGTAGGCAGTGGTAAGTTTATGGAGGGTGTGGCTGTTTGTGGTCCTGCTACAGCTCCAGAAAGTAGCTAGCAACACCTGATATCAAATTTTTTAATAATATGACTTTTTAATTAGATTTGGGTTAATTATTATCAAAATGATTATAACTAATTATATGAGTGATTAATCTTTATTATTTATATGCTCATTAATATTTTATATATTTTTAATTTAAAATTTTTGATACGCTCTCTAGCGACAGACTTATACTATATCGCGAATTTCATGTATGAGAAATTATATACCATTCTCGTAAATAAAAATAAATATCTGTATCTACCGACTATGTGTACAAAAGAAAATAAATAGCTGAATAATTGTTCTGATATCATATCAAAATTTTTAATAATAAAGTTTTTTAATTAAATTTAAATCAATTATTACTAAAACGGGGGTTCAAATGGATGAGAATATTAATAATCCTATCAATTAGGCTATTAGGGTCCCACCTAACTCCACTTCCATATAATATTTTTCTTTTTTCATTTAGTCATCAAAATTTTTTATTTTTTGAAAATTTTATCAATTAAAACATATATATCTATAATATATATAAATGCGCCCTTATTAACTTCTATTATTCTGTAAATTATATAGTTATTATTAAATTAAAATAATAATATATTATATACGCTGAATTTATATAAATACCTATTTATATTATGATTCTTGTTCCTAATACTACAGGAAATTCAATTTAATATAAAACCTAAAGTGTGTGTGTGTATATATATATATTAGTGTATAAATAGGAAATTATTATTATTATAAGGAAATTTTATTATAGTAAAATTTATATATATTTTTTATAAATTCCTATAAAAAAAGGAACTCATTTATCAAATTTTAATATTATTTATCAAATTCTAAAAGTTTATTGAATTTTTTTATATGTCCTTTTTCATTAATAAATCTTCAATTTTTTTTTATTTATGAGACTCTACTAAATCAAATTTTATAAAAATATTATTTTAATCAAATTTCCATTGTTGTCTAACTAGCCTAATATATTTTTTCATAATTTAGGTTGATTATATATTATAATAATAGAAAGCACGATTTCAATTTTATTTTATTGTATTTATTTTAAATAATAAGTTCTAGATATTATTCTATATAATTATTTTATTTTATATTATTAACAAATTAATGTAAATAATTCTCTAACCAATTGCTAAAATTCTTTCAATTTGTCATGAATATTAGTCAATGGAAAAAAGAAATCCTACATTAATTATTTATTATAATCATTATTATTTTTTTAAATGTCATCATAATTTATTATAAAAAAAATAATATATTTGTGTAATATTCCTTTAACTTAATCGCGAAATTCTTATGGAATAAATATAGGTTCAATCTAGTTAATTTTCATGAAATAGATTGTTACCAAAAAGTAAAAATAAGTGCATATATATTGATTTTGTATGCTTATTTAATAATAAATAGTAGATGGAAATTTTATATTCAAAGTTTTTATTGACTATAAGTTTACCATTAATTACAAAGGGCTATGAAATTCATTATATCTTAACTTGATCAAAATTTCAATATTTAATTCTTCATTAATTATTAAGAAATTGATTTGATTTAAAAAATTTCAGATTGGTGATTTTATTTTTCTATTTTTTTTAAAGCTAATTGGTGATGGAGATAAAAAAAAAATTACGATATTAAGAATTTGATCATTATTGCGCTTGTAAATTTTATTTGTGAGATTAAATTATTACTAACTTATGTAAATTGAATATATATAAGCCAAATATAATTTTGATATATAATCTATATTATTATATGTCATGCTAATAGAAGTTACGACTTGAACTTTTTTCATTTGATTATTTTAAATTATAATAAAATAATTTAATGTTAATTTATTGTAATTTTAATTATAATATGTAGCTTAATTAATTATTTTGTTGTGAAAAGTTTTGTTTGTTTGGATTTTAGTAAAAATAAAACACAGTATAGTAACTAAAAATAATTATACTATAAAAATTTATGTTTTTAATATTCATTATTAATCTGCATATTAAGTTTCTAACTATTTTGAAAAGTATTATAAATCAATTTAAATTTAATTCATAAAATTTTCTAAGTAAACTGTACCCTAATATAAATTGATTGTATATATATATAATAAAATCATATAATATATTTATATTTTACTAAATTTTTTTAAGAATATTACCAATATCATAAGATTAAATTAAAATTAAATAAGATTGAAAAATTACTAAAATTAAAAATTGTGCATATTAAGTTTTATTATTTTTTAAATTATACTGATGGAATATCAAATTAAATTTCATATTAAAATATTATAAAAATAAATACTAAATATATAAATAGAGAATCTAATCATATTAACTTGATTCAATTTTTTATGATTAAAGTGATCCAATAAAAATATTAGTAAACAATTCATACTTTTCAAATTGTCCAAATTGTCTTTCACTGCCAAGTAAAGGTACTATAAATTTATTCATAGTATCAGAACGAATTTTTTATTCTGACATACCAAATTACAGAATTATCAAAATTATAGAATTATCAACGAGTTGGTGATTTATCAAATTATTAAAAAATTAAATTATTAGTGAGCTGGTAACTTATTAAATAACCAGAAGACTAAAATATTAGTAGGCTAGTAACCCATCAAATTATCAGAATATTATATTATCAATGAATTGATAATTCATTAAATTATTAGAAGATCAAAATTATCAGTGAGTTGATAACCCATTAAAACTATTAAAATATTATATTATCTATTTGAATTGTAAAGTGACAACTATACATTGAAATATCAAATTAAATTTTAAAAAGATTATAAAAATAAATATTAAAATATATATATATTTTTTCAAATATATATATATATATATATATAAAGCAGCCTCTAGTAGGCTCTGGAGAGTAATAATTATGTACATATATAGAGATCATAGGAGAAATTGTTAGCTGCAAAAAATAGTCGGTTTTAATTATAATTATGTACATATATTAATTATTGAATGAAGAATAATAAGATGGGACACTCATATTTTGATGTTGTATACCATTGTATTGTTTATCAATCCCTTTCAATATCTCCAATAATTCCCATATCTCCCCTTCCTTCAAATTAAGTTTGGTACCCAAAACCTTTCACACTTGTTTCTTTCTTCACATTCTTAATTTCATTAATGATTTATGATTTTTTTTTTTTGTATGATGAGTGTCATTAATAGTCAATAAAAACCAATTATTTTAATATTTTTTTATTTATTAGAGTCTAAATCAAAATCAGTTAGGATACACTTGATGTTATTATTTAAATTATAGTTAAAAAACACACATATATTTATATTAAAGAAGTTGATTAGTTATAGTTATAATTTAGTTTTATGACTAATTGATTTTTTACCCTTTTTAAAAATATAAATTTGAGAGTGAAGAGTTTTGAATTTGATATCTTCTATCGATTAGTATAAAAATAAAAATAATTGTTAAATTTATTGTGTGTTTAATAATGTCATGGTTAGTTTATTTTTTATGAATAAAAATATATCTTTTTATAACAAATTTTAAGAAAATCAGAGAACAATTTTCAATGCGAATGCTAACTAAGCTATGATTATTGATTGGGGGAAGAAAATATCTTATTAGTCATACAAGATCTAAAGGTAGATGGAGTTAGGTTTAGAAAAGAAAAAGAAAGATGTGGGTAAGGATAATTAAGGATAAGAAGAGTAATTTAAATCTTCTATATTATTTAATTTCTTATCTTTTATTTTATATATTTTTTATGTGTTATATTATTTTTTTTTCAAAATATTTTGATAGTTCACCATTTATTAAAGTAATCTGGCATATAAAAGGTATATAGGTTAAAAAATAAGATGCCAAATGAAACAGAAGATTCAGATTATTTTTAAAATAAATTAATTAAAAAATAAGAACAAGTATATATATGTTACTATTATTATTATTAATATTATTAAGATGAGAAGAATATATATTTACAAGGCTTTAATAAATGGTGATAAATGACCAGACGTATAAAGGGAATTCGGATGAGAGAAGAAGCTGTGCTTGGCTTGGTGGCATGGACCCCTTAAAAAAGAAATAGATTTGTGAAGGAGCCCCACATTTATTTACTTATATAATTTGTACTAAACTGTCAACTCCATTGGTTCCTATCCATAATCCCCATGGGGAAGACTCATAACATCACTGCCTTGAATGGCTACTTACCAAAGTTGCCCTCCACTAAATTTCAGAACAGCCATGACCTTTCATTTTTTTCTTTCGACTTTGGAATATTAATTGTTATTTCTTTCAATTTTCACCTCCCCTTTTCTTGTTTTTAATGTTTGGATTGCTGCTTCTATCTGTCCATATATACAATCGATTAATTAATGAACTATTTTTAGTTTAAAAAATGGTCCCAACATGTATAGCTCTCTTTTCTTTTATCTAAAGGTTTTGTCAATATAAATATTTACAGATTGAATATGTCGTTCAAATATTTTTTATTAAGATATGATTAATCCCATATATATTAAATATAAGATATTGAAAAATTTATATATAATTAAATTTTCTAACTTTAATAACTGAATTTAAAATTAACACTCTCAAAATTATATAAACTCTTAATATTCAAAACTTTTAAACATTATAATTATAATTTATAATTAAAGTTAGGTATAATATACTATTATTCTATTGAAATTCAACTTTGACAATTTGAAAAGTGTTAGATTTCTTTTAAAATGGGGTGGATTTTAAGAATGAAAGTGGATGGTTAGAGTTGCCTAACCTAATATTTGTATTTTGATAGTATAGGTTGGGGAAAAGCTATCAATATCACCTTCCAAAATCAAGTTTTTTTGCCCATGTTCATTATGACCTATGCATATGAAGCTATCTTCTAATAGAAAAATGATAGGTTCTTTATATTTATTTTCTTAGGCGGCTTTTTTCAAACTTTGATGCATGGCTTCCTGAACTTCAATTGGTAAATAACATGTTAAATGATTAGCATCATCCATATTTAAGAAGAATCTACCTTGTATACATATAATTAAATTGCTCTTTATTAGTTGAAGAACACATTATATATATATTATGTAGTTTGTGCTTATATGGTATTAGATTGGAAATCATTTCTCTAAAAAGCATAAAAGTATTTTTTAAAACATTATTGAAAAATAATTTGAAATTATTTGTTTTTAAATTTTGTATAGATAGCGATATTAAACTCTTTAAGTATTTTATAATATTCCACTTACTATTTTTATTACTCTAAATTAATTCTTATATGGAAAAAAATTTAAAATTTTTAAAAGCAATTAATTAATAAAATTTTCAAATTACTTATTCAGCCTAATTCATCTTTTATTTGAATTTTATCTCAAAATAATTTAAATGTTTAATTATTTATACTCAACCTTAGTATAAGTACTTTAAATATATTGGAGCTATAACGTTTTATTCTTTTAAAGAAAATGCACGTTCATGATTCACCATAATTAATATATATATATATAATCCCCTAATTAAGTAATTTTCAATTGGCTCATTAACTCATCCAATATTTTTTTTAGAAATAATTAAAAATTTAATGATTAAAACTAAAGCAAGTAATAATTATCATCTTCCAACAACCCGCAAATCTATCTAGTAATAATTAATGAATATTAATTTTTTTTTACTTTATAGTGTTTTTATATATTTATATGTTTTTATATAAATTGAAATTTTATTCTATATGTTTGATGTATATATAAAAGAATTTTAAAAACAGTGTCATAATTTTTTTTTTCTCAAATAGTTCATGTTTAGCTTAGAAAATAGCATTACAAACTTTTAAAAATAAAGGGATGAAGTAAAATTTTGACCATGCCGTTTAGTTTTAAGAGCACATTGACTTTTAATATTTTTCGAGAGATAATTTTGACTCTAACGTTATTAAAACCTATAATTTCGACCATTTTAACCATTGACTTCTGTCCCTGGACTACATAAGGATTAAAAAGTAATTGGCAAATTATAATTTAATCCCTAAAATTTTATTTATTTACAAAAAAATATTTTTTTAAATTAAATATATAAAAAATAAAATAAATTAATAACTAAATAAAAATTAATTATTTTATTTAATTAAAATTAAAATAAATATTATTTTTAATTTAAAATTACTTTTTATTAAATTAAAATAATTAATTTTTATTT
>CANXYC011021190.1:0-13437 GCA_948193065.1 Aleurites moluccanus | reverse complement strand
AAATACTAATCTGCTCAAAACAAACAATCATAAAAAAAAATTAACAGGTATTACACTTGATTCCCTAAAAGTTATGTATACTAAATGTTTATTCAAATGCCATAATGAATGTGATTGATTATCTACCTTTGTACCAAAAATTGAAACCAATTATATGTTTATCGAAAGACATAGACATGTTTATTGATATGTATTGATTCTTTTGATAATAAGCCATATGTGTATAGCCATTGAATGATCCTTGCACCTTTATATTTTCACATGAGTACTTGATATTGTTATTATTTCCAATAATGTCACGACCCGTTTTCGGATCGCGACAGTCCTAAGATGCAGGAGATGCTAATGGCGACCGGCATCCGTAGAACCCAGTATCACATGCACAATCTATAATCATCAATTAATTATTCATTTTACTTAGTTACCAGTCATTCTGTTATTCTGTAATTATTTCTGTAATCTAGTGTTGTTGGCTGTAGTAATTATCATCACATCTCATATTACCATTATATATCATAAACATCATCACATACATATAAATGTTCATATCCTAACTATCCTATACATATCCCATAGAGTAGCTAGATTATGAATATCAAAATACAGAATTTAGAATATATACATCAAATGACAGCAAGCAGAAATCCTCGGATGACAAACGATGGGATTCTGCAATCTACTCCTCTCCTGAAATGGGTAAACAATCAAAGGGTGAGTATATAAGATACTCAGTGAATCTATATGCATCGCAAGTCAAATAGGATGGAACAATGATATATAATAACAAAGGAACAATGGAACAGTATCAATTATGTTGGTTTACAGAATCAATATCAATAACTGACAGGAATATCAATGGTCATATCAAAGGCATGGAATCATATGGTAAGACAGATATAGGGCCCTGAAACACATAGACTATGTGTAATCACATAGTCAATCACATATCAAGTAAGCATAAGACTGATCAGGTCCTATGGCCGGCACCAATAACCCTTTCCAACTAGGGCATCAATATCAATGTGCACATTGCCGACAGTATGCACCCACTACCCTGTCGGAGCGGCAGCTATGTCAAACCACATTCAGGTCAATACAAATGAACATCATATCAATAGACATCATTATGCAACAATGGTATCATCAATGTCATTAAACTCAATATCCTTCAAATCAACTGGTACTTGAATCGATGGCATTGCAATATACAATATACAATCAATGATAAGGGTTATGGTAAACAACAAAGGTATGGAACAAAGGTTGGATCGGCAAAGAAAATCGGTAGGCCAATTAGCATGCCAATGTCGCTGGCAATAATGGCATTCAAATGGTAGGCCTATGGAATACAAAGCAATAGGCCAAGGCAAAAATAACTAGGTATTTAATCGAACACTGGGTGGGCACAAATTGGCAAGCCAATAGGTTAGGTTTTGGTGCAAGTTTGGCTTGCCCATTTCAATCAAAAACAAATCACATTGGCAACAACACAATAGGTATCAAATAAACAAGATTAAACAACATAAAATGGATCAAAATGGCATAGGAATTCAAGGCAAAAATCAAAGAAAATCAAGGCCATGAATAGTATCAACCCATTCGGCCAAAACAATGATTTTTCATATGAATTCCAATGATCAATCTAAGGTATTAGGCATATTATTTGATGTATATAAGACTCACCTAAACCTTCCAAATGCTTTAGAAATTTGATTTCCACCACAATTCTTCAAAAAAGGCGATATGGGCAACTTTGAAAATCTTTGTATTCGACATCAAATAATCCATTCATTAGTTACCTAATAGCCTCCAATTAACATAATCTAGCATCAATTAACATAAACTAACTCTAATAAACATAGCTAAGGTATAAAACTTCAAACAAGCTAGGCAAATTAGGGTTTTTTACCAAAATGCATCAATTGATGCAATCTAACCCAAAACTCATTCAATTCAACCTTAAAATCATCTAACTAGGCCATAAAATTGAACAAACAAATTGGATACCTCTTAATGATGATCTAGTTGAACCCTTCAACCAATTCCTCCTTAGTTTCCTTTGTGATTCTAAGCAAATTAAGGATGAAGAATGGTAGAACTAGGTTGATAGTTAAGTTTTCTATAAATTTTCTTAAGGAAATTTGGTGAGAAGGTGAAGAAATGGATGGGAGAAATGAAGGTGTGTGTTTCAGCCAAGATAAGAAATGAAGAAGAAGATGGGCAAAATTTTCTAAGTGTTGCCTTTTATACTAAAATCATATGGCAAATTACATTTTAGTCTTTAAACTTTTAAGTAATTAGGTTTTGACCCCAACTTTTTCTGTAATTTATTCTGACAATTATATCAGGATTTAGATTTCAAAGTAGAGAATCAATAAGCTTATTTTCATTTATACTTATTTATAAAAATAGTTTCAGAGTCATTATGTAACTCCGACGGACCAATTTTCACTATTCACCTTAAAGTTCCTTTTATTTACAATTTTGTCATTGGTTACTTTTTAAGTGTTCCTAAATGTTTTTCACCTCTTTCTTTTTACCAAAATTACACATGTATTAAGGTGATCTTTTACCCCCTAGTCAGATTCAGAAATTCTTCTATTAACCGGACAGCTAATTTCTCGGCAGTGTTCTCGATACCACCGATTTTCAAAAAAGTAATTAGTTTGCTTTCTAACTATGTTTCTAAAATTATTTTCCATTATGTCAAGACTTTTGAACTACATACTGAGAATTAAATCATACATATATGTTAGGACTTCCTAGGGTATTACAAATAACCTATTATACATGTAGATATGACAGAGCTTCCTCAACGATGGGGTAGCGGGTAAATACCGTCGGCAATGTGCACATTGATTTATATAGAATCCTAGCTGGGAAGGGTTAACTGTCCTAGCCATAGGGTAGGATCAGCCTTATGTACATGAAACGAGATTGATATGAGTTATACGTGTTCATGGCATATTATTTGTCTTTTCTACATATTTCTACGTGTGATGCTTATGACACCCTTATCTTATATTACTTACCTTTGATATTCATTTTCTTACCCAATGTTATTTACCATTATTATCATTGTTACTTGTTCCACACACCCAAGGGCATTTGATGTGCAAATCACTAAGTTTTGATATGCAATTTGATAATCTTTATTTATTTCTCATAATTGACATTACCTAAATTCTTATTGTATATTTTATATATTATTTACCTCCTTAGTTTTGATGATTAATGATGTATATTAAGTCACTGAGTATTTTTATACTCATTCTATAGTTATTTATCATTTTACAGGTGTAAAGTTGAAATGTCTATATCCAAGTCGTTCCTTCTTCGACTTGGAAGATCAAGTGCTTCAAGGTAGTGGTTAATTATTAAAAAGTTATATGTATAAATCTCTAGAGCTCCATGGTACTGTACTTATATGGATTAAGGATGTAAAAGTGTTATCTAAATATTTATTAATGACAACCGATTTGATGGATATTAATTGTAGTATGGAAAATACTTAATGATTAAATTAATGACAAAGATAATAATATTGAAATAATAAGGTTAAAATGTAACGTGACATAAGGAAAAAAAAAAAAATTATATGTGCTTAGAAGTGCCATGAATATTTTCTGAATTATGAAGTTAAGGGTATAAGGATGGTAAATTATTATGAATATTTTATGTGCAGGCTGTGTAATTTTTAAAAGATCAAATTTTAGGTTGGGAATAGCATTAAAATTACAAAGGAGACTCTGTCAAAATTTTTGTAAAATTAATAAGTAATAAATGAAATTTAAATATTAATGAATGAGTTAAGAATAAATGATTAATAATTGGATTGTTAGAGGGTTCTACAGGTTTTCAGTGACCTTAGGTCTACTCGTGCCCTAGAACCATCGAGTTCTAAAAGTGGGACGTGACATTTTTCTCACAAATTCACTTAGACCAAAAGTGGTCTTCATTTAATTCCATCTTCATTTTCTTTAATTTTTCATTTTTTAAAATTTCAATTGGCCATAAAAATTATATAAATAAATATATTGTGAATAAAATAATCATCTTCCTCTCCATTTTATCTTCAATGGATAAAAATTTCTAACCAAATTCCTCAAAATTTTATTCAATTCTTCTTAACCAAATTAATAACTCCTCGCCTCAAATTTCAAGCCTTCTATCCATCAAGCTTCCTCTTTTCATCAAATTATTAGATTTTTGTTGGAATCTAAATAAATATTTCAAGAGTTTCAAAGAGGTAATATCTTTAAACTGAGCTTCAAAGAGATAATATCTTTAAACTAACTCCATAATTCAATTTAGTAAGCTTAATTAGTAGATTACAGACTAAATTAGTGAAAGAAGATAGATTTTTAAACCAAACCTTTAAAATTATGAAATTTCATTATCTTGACAGAATGTTAGAGGCTAGATTTTAGGACCTTAAAATTAAATTTTAAAAATTTTCAAAGCATAAAAGTTGTAAATACATATATTTAGAATATATATATTTAAAAAAGTTTTGCCAAATTCATGTTGTGAAAGGAGATATAGGACACTCAGTGTCACAGGCTCGGGTTAGGATTTGGTTAGAGAAACCCTAATGTTTTTTGCATTTTTGAGTATTATAAGATCAAAATCAGAGAAAACTCAAAACATAAAAGATAGTTCCTTATGTCTTATCTAAATTTTAGTAAAAAAAATATTATTTGGACATCTACATGTTGAGATATGCATAAAAAATTAGATGTTTCTCGGGTAGGATTTGTAGGACAAATTTCAAGATGCAGGGCAGAATTAGAAAATTCACCATAATTAGTGTAGTACTCATAAAAAACTAAATTTTTAGTATATTAAACTTTGATATGTCTAGTTTAATTATCAAAAATAATTGAAGCAATTGGATGAGCATAACTAGAGATATTAACAAAAGTAACTAGACTGTCAGAAATCAAATTATAGAAAATTGAAAGGGATAGTTACAATTTGATTCACATTATATGAAATTAAAGTAAATTGAGTATTAAAATTATATTATTGCTCTTGTAGCTTCAAAAGACAAAGATAAATAAGAAGAGCCATTGGATCATTCTTTTTGCTTGTGTTAGAGTGGAAGGTTAAGTTTTTGGAGCTAGAGTTGTAATGGTGAGTATGTATATATGTTATTTTGCTTGAAAAGGAAATCAATTAAAACTTGGCAATGTTCATTGCTTTACTGAATCCTAATTTCCATATTGTCATATTACCTTGTTCAATTATGATTCTAAAACTATATTATTGGTTAATAGAAGTCAAATGACAACCTAATTGATTGAAATGCTCTCTTTGAATAACCTTAATATTCTTGTTCTTGTTTTGATTGCTTCATTGATAATGAACCTTCTATCCATTGTAAATGTGAAACTTGAATTGAAACCAAATGTGATATTATAAATGATAGGCCTACTCACCTGATGGAGTAAGATAACAATTTCATCAAGCATTGTACACAGTAAGACTTTACAGTGGACCCCAACTGGGAGGGTTGTTCTTAGCCATACAGTCTGATCAATTGTATGAGTGATAAGCATGCTACCAACTGTAACCTCTGCTTTTATACAGAGATTATAAATATGTTATTAAAGTAACCCGCTTATTGACACCTTTATATGTTGATTTCTTTACTTTAAATATTGCATGGTAACCTTAACCAAGATTATAAATTATATACCATATACATACCCAAACTGTTATGCATTTCCAATGGCTACATTGATTTTCATTCTTTATTGATATTTATTTTATATTCTACATTGTTAAACTCTTTACTTCTTTTGTGAACTTTTCTTTATTTAATAAGTAATATGACATATATACTACTCACTGAGATTATATCTCCTTTTTTTTAGTGGTTTAATATTTTTCAGGGGATCGGTAGATAGGTATGGTTCTAGCTTCATTTTCTTCAGCTGAGAACCTTACATATCTATGTATTGTCTCCAATTAGTGGTATTTTGATTTGTAGATGCTCTATGGTTTGTAAATTGGTTAACTAATATTTTGATATATGTAAATATTAAATGTTATATAAAGGATAATTAATAACGACATAAGTATATAAACATATAAAATAAATAATTTATTGAATTCAATTGATGAAAATGATATGAATGTTGAATTGGAAATTAATGAAGTGTTAAGAATGAAATTTCCTTCTGAAGTCGAGGGTATAAGGGTAAAAATATTAGAAGTGTATTTCTTCTGCAAGTTGGGTTATTAGAATTTGATGAAGAGAGGGACATTGGTCCTAGGTAAAGGTTGGAAAAACAGAGAAAACTATGCCGAATTTTCTATAAAAATTGTTAAATGAGGTTCTACAAGTTTAGGTGGCCTTACGCCTTCCCAATCCCTAGGACTGTCATATCTCCTAAAGTGGGGGTGTGACATACACATATATATATGTATAATAAAAATCCAAATATAAATATAAAAAATTAATGATAGACAATTGTAAAGAATTATAGAAAATTTTAGAGAACTTGAAAGAGTTTGACAAATAGACATGTGTTTTTACTATTTTCTTAAGATATTTATGAATAATAAAACAAATAGTTTTTAGCTAATAGAATGGCCATTTGGTCGGAAGTACAAGGTGGATTGATGAGAATTATTTTTGTCTTTGATTCATTAAGAAAAGATTGAAAGAAAAAGAAGATAAGTATGAAAAATTATTTTCTTAAAAATTTGACAAGTGTAAAGGTTTTACATATTACTTTTAAATAACAAAATAAGAAAAATTTTGACCAATTTATTCTTACTTGGTCGGCCCATATTTAGTAGAATAGAAATGTTTATTTTGGTTTTATAACATATAGAAAAAAAGATAAAATTGATGGGTCCAATTTTTCATTAACATAAAAAATTTACTTTTCCTCTATAATCATCATAGTTCTTTGCAACTTCATCCTCTTTTCATTCTAATTAGTTTTTCTTCATTATTAATCATCCAATATTGACTCCCATTTACTCTGTTTAACAATCCATCACTGTCTCTACAGTCGCTTACTCTTAAGTATTTAATCTCCATACCGAGTTTTTCCTTAACTTTCATTACTTAACTAATCATTTTATCTTACTAATTTGATTGATTCTTATTAACTTAATTCATTTGTGTCTGTCTAAAATTTATCATACTATCTATTATGTCCCATTTACTTAATTCCTCAAATTTACTTATGTTCTATTCTAACTTATATAATTATTTTCACAGAACTGTTTTTAGGTTTTCAATTCTTGTCACTGTGAAATCATTATTTCCCAATACTTCTATTCACTGAAGTCTCATTACTTTTTCTTGGGTATTATAGAAACCAAGAAGGGGATGAATTGGTTGTCTTTAAAAATTAATGACAACTTAAAATTAATAAAGAGAAGAAGGAAAGAAGATTCACATAAGGAATTTATAGTGGTTTGGCCAAAATAAGTCTACGTCCACTTTTCAAGACATACTTGAGTATTTTACTAACTTTGATCCTTTTACAGGTTCAAGATCAAACCTCAAAGTGTTTTGGCTCACACTAAACTTTACAAGTGTTTTACAAGTAGGCTCACACACAACCCAAAATAATTACAAGAAATGAGAAAGAAATTATCCAATAACTTTTACCCAGCTCTCATAAATTAATTACTCTTTAATAACCTTGAAGAATTCTCTTTACAATAAGAAACTCAAATTTAAGTTTAAGAACACTTGAATACTTTGAAGGTATGAATAATGCATTATGAATGGTCATTGTTCTACTATTAAATTCATACCAACTCATATAAATAGTTTTCAGCTTAAAAGAGTTGTTTGGGTACATTAAATGTGCATTTATTACAAATTCACGTCCTTGCAAAGACAATATTTTTGTCAGTTTTCCAAGTGTAGCAACGGTGAATATTCTTAATAACGGGTGCTACTTAATAGGTAGCGAGTGTGAAGGTTCATCCAAATTTTCAAAGTGTTTCTGTGTCTCTAAGCCCATTCAATAGGGGACGCTACTCAACCTGTAGCAGGCGCTACTACTTAGCTTCTTGAACCCTTAAAATTGGATTTAAATTTTGCAGCTATGAATGCTTGTGTAGCGACTATGAATTACGTAGTAGTGGGGGCTACACTTTTAGACTCAAGCTACTGGATCTTCTGGATTAAATGTAGCGACTGTGAATAATAGGTAACAGCTACTACTTACTTAATAGCAGGCACTACATATCAAAAAGCTGCATTCTAAAAAAAAGAACCTTACAATTAAACAAGCAAATAATATTAGATGAATAATTAGTTATTTATTCCTAACAAAATGAACATATTGGACACTCAAGGCTTAACAGTTATCAATAAGCTTGATTCAAGAAACAATAATCAAATCATTTGAAATGAATAAATATAACTTATCGAGGATGAGGGTTTCAAAGTACAAAAATAAAAGAATATTGATTTATCAATAATAATACTATTAACACACACACATATATATAAATAAACAATAAGTAGTGTTATATGATCATGAACGATGATAATAAATGTTTTATCAGTATCAACAATAGATTAATATATATATATATAATATCATTATGATTTCATAAGAATCAAGCAATAAAGGAATTATGGTGATTATTATGTACCAATGTATTTTATAACTCACAAATAATCCTTTTAATGAAGTTTAAATCACATCTAGCTTGCCATAATCATTACAATAATCCTTAGTTCACCTTCCTACACATTATTCAATATATTATCAAAATTAGTGTTTCTCATTCAAAGAACATCCAAGTCAAATGTTTTCAATTATATACTTCCTAAAGTTCATTTAGGTATTTTGTAGTTTCAATTTATCTATTAATTCAAAAATCATAAATGCTATAGAGAAAACCTATTGTTCATGCCACTATTCATCTCATTTGCCATGTATGTCTTATCTTTTAAATTCATCCTTAATATATGCAATTTATACTCTTAGACACTTACCCCATATCTCATAATCAACTAATTTAATCATTATTAAGCTCAAATCATAACTTAAGGAAATATTAAGAGATTTACTTTAACTTGAAAATCAAGAGAAATTTGATGGATCTTAAGCTTTTTTCTTTAAATATTGCTTATTTTTTATAATTTTTAAGATAGAAACATGAATAAATTTGTAAGGGTTTAGAATCTCAAAAGGGGAAGAAAAAATTTTGGAGAAATGAAATTGATGACTAAATATAAAATAAAGGTTATATTTATAGTCGTGATAGGTTACATCCATTTCTTTAGGAAGTAACACTCGTTACAGGCAAAAATCATAAATTGATAAATTTGAATAGAGAGCAAAGTAACGTTTATTACCATATGGGTAACACCCGTTATTTGACTCTTCATGCTCATTACTGAAAATGGTAATGCTCGTTACCAGATGGTTAAATTCTCAAAATTCAGGCAGTAACAATTTTAACATTGGTTACCATATTGGTAATACCTGTAAACTCTATCAAGTTCTCTTCCCAAGAAAACTTAACCACTTAACATCAATTCTATAGCCTTAACACCATATAAACAATTATAGATCACAACTCTAAAGTTTTATAAAGTTTAAACACTATTCCTATGAGAGAAAAACGATAGTTTAAAATGTTAAATTTGAGTTCAAACAATACTATAAATCTTGACAACAACCAGAAACAATATTCAAGACTTGGGGTATTACATTAAGTAACCCTAAAAAATTAAGTGCCAAAATTTTGCCCAAAGCTTAGATCATATAACATAAATAAGAACAATCCAATCAATTAAATATGGATAGATTATTTTGTATTCACTGTTAATCTGTAAAGAGAGAGGGAGATCCTATAGAGAGAGAAAGAGAATCAAAATAAAGAGAAAGAGTAAGGGAGATATGGTAAAAGAAAATTAAATTTCTCTCTCCATAACATGTTAATCATTCATGCACTAATGAGAGATATTTACTAAGCTAGTGAGCTCCACATTCCAGTAAAATAAATTAGTTGACATGATAGATGACTAGGCTATCATTGGTGACATAGCCCTGAGGTGTCTAGCTTAGTCATTTGAGCTTGCTGATATCTGTCCATATTAATATATATGATAGAAATTTTGAGAAGTGATCACTTTATAAAAAGAAATTGAAAGTTTACTGATTCGTTTACAAAGAAAAATATTTAATGACTACATGAGAAAATTTATTAAAATTTGATGACCTTAGATACCTTTTAGTTTTACCTGATTGATTGATATGCTAAAAGGAGTAGCATGTGTATTGAATGTGGCAGAGACATATTTCACAAATTTCTAGAAAGTTCCAATATAAATTCTAACATACACACATATGTATGGGGCATTTTCTAGCATGACTTTACTTGAGTTCTTAATTACATAATAGATTAACAAGTCCTTTAAAAGTCATAAAAAGTAACAATCAGTTACCCATTAATAATAAGATAAAATTAAAATGTGGTATTGATTTTTTGCATTGCAATTTCTTTTTTTAAAAGGCTAAAATTAGCAAAGTCATCTTTTTTTTTTTTAATTAATTTTTTCATTAATGATCTGAAAAAGATTATAAAAAATTAACATTAGAGAAAAATTATCACATCTTACTTTTGAGACATGACGGTTCTAGGGCACGGGTAAATTTAAGATCACCAGATACCCATAGAACCCGTTAACATATCAAATTCAATTAATCATTTATCAATTTTCATAACCAAAATAACATATTTTATTCCAATTTTTTTTTTATTTCTTTTGCATTCCATATCCTTGATCTTCACAGTTCAATGATACATATATTATATTTTTATAGCCCTGTCTTTAATTCAATGATACATACATTATATTTCTATAGCCCTTACTTCAATTCCTTTTCCATTTCATTTGTATTACATTCCATTCAATATTTTATTCCCAAACATACATACTTTATTTCAATCATAATCACATAATACTTACCTTATTAACCATGTGCTTCTGTCATTTAGCTTATTTATAAACTTTATTATGCTTACAACATGTTAATCAGTTTGATTATATATATAGTACCCTATGCATTATTTACTTATTTATATACAGTACCATGGAGCTCTAAAGAGTTTACCTTTTGACTTCACAAGATATAAAATTTACCATAAACTCTTCGATATCCCAAGTCGGAGGAAGAAATGACTTGGAATGTAGCTTCTACTATTTGTTCCTGTAAAATAATAAATAACTATGAGGTGAGTATAACAATACTCAGTGAGCTAATTATACATCATTAAATATATACATTAAATGGGTAGTAATGGAGGAACAAATGAAAGGATTATCAAGTTAAGTGAATAACAATGATTAAGAAGAATACATAAAACGGATGTTAATGTTATATTGTAGATATAAACACTTTGCACACCAAATGTTTTGGGTAAAAGGAATGGGTATCAATAATGAATAACATTGAGTGGTCAAGTTCTTGGTATTATGTTCACATGTAAAAGCAATGGATATCAAAGAATGGTGTTGCTAAACAATTTGGCAACAAAAACACATATATATTTAGAACACATATATATATATGTAAGGACGTGGAAATGACAGATAAAGGGCCTTGAACACTTATCACATTTAACTTTCTCGTATCACATTTATAAATTACATAAGGCGGGCCAAACTTTATGGTTAAGATAAGTCCCTTCCTAGCTAGGGTAAACAGTATAAAAATTTTCATTGTACACAATGCCGACGGTATTTACCCACTACCCCGTCAATACAGTAGATATGTCAAGTCCACATAGAAGATAAGCTAATGGGCTTCAATATCAGTTCATTAGCAATATTCATCAATCATTAGTAACAGTACAATACACTTTCAATGGTTGCTCATTAATCAGTTAAGGATATTATAGTTTAATGAACATGGTATAGGTTCATAATACAACAATGAACAATATATTCAAGAATCAGTCAGGTGCAATGGTGGTCATTCAAAAACATTCAATATTGCATCTGGTTAATATTTGGTGTGCATTACTTTAGGGTTTATAGAACAAATTCAATAAGGCTCGATTTCACAAAGCAAATACTCAATGGAAATAATTCAATAGTCAATTCGATTTCAAACTCAAATCAATGGAAGTAGATCAATTTAGGTTCGAAACTTTAGGGAACAATCATGGTCAATGATCAAAAAGGCATTTGGTCAAATAAAGATTAATTACATATAGTTACGATAGATCACATTAAGACAATGAACAAGAATAAATGATGTATAAGTAACTCACCTCACTGAGCACTTCACTGTTACATTTTCCATTTCCTCTTTCTTTGGTCTATTATTTTAGCATTTGTGGTACTATTCACTGTCTTTTACTCATTTTTACATATACATATTCAATTAATTCTAATTTAGATACTAACTATGTAATACCCCAGAAAAGCTTACCATGTTTTTATGATTAAAATTCTCAGTATGTAGTTTGAAATTATCGAAATGACTAAAGATAATTTTAAAACTCAGTTAGAGCAAAAATGAGAAACTTTTCCAGAAACTGTCAGTGTCGATATTGCTGCTACAAAAATAGCAGTCCGATCGACAGATAAATTTCTGATTCTGATAAAATGGTAAATGATTATGTGTATGCATGTGTAAATATAGTAAAAAGAAAGAGGCGAAAATATTGAGAAACACTGAAAAAGTAAGTGATGGCAAACCGTAAATAAATAGAACTTTAGGGGTATAGTAGAATTTGGACTGTCAGAGTTTCAAAATGGCTCTGAAACTATTTTTATTATAAGGTATTAATAAAAATAAGATGTTTGAATATTAACTTTGAAATCCAAATCCCGACGAAATTGACAAAATAAATTACAGAAGGAAAATGTGGCAAAAGCATAATTTAAGAAAAGTTTAAGGACCAAAGTGAAATTTGTCAAATGTGACTTACTATATTAGCTACACTTAGAATTTTTTTTGTTCTTCATTTGGTTCTTCCTTGTCCGAAATTTCTCCCTCCTTTTCCATTGATTCTTTCTTCAATTTTGGTAAGGAAAAACCATGAAAACTTGATTCAAACCTTGAATCTTCCATCCTCCATCCATTTGCAACCTTGAAGAATCAAAAAATTTCAAGAACAAAGCACTTGAAATTTTCAGCCAAAGCATCATTTTTGGAATTTTCAGCCAAAGCATCATTTTGAGGTAAATTAATGTTTTGTTTGATTTTATGTTTGATTTAGGGTTATTAGAAGTTAATTAGATTGGGTAATGTGTTTAATTGCATCAATTGATGCATGTAGCATTTTTGTCCAATTTTCAAACCCTAAACCTAAGTTGTAAGAGATGATTTGTTGAAATTGGATTATTATGTGTAATTTGAGTATAGAATAAGTTAATTGGAAGTTAATTGATGAATATTCTATGGTTGAATTGTTGTAGAAAATTCAATT
>CANXYC011021101.1:0-16862 GCA_948193065.1 Aleurites moluccanus | reverse complement strand
AATAAATTCACCAAAATCACACTTTAAGCTAATGTTCTTCCTATTAGGTTTCCAAACTCTAACTTTCATTCCAACCATAGAAAATAACTTCTAAACCATAAAAATTAACAAGAACAACCATATAAACAATTCTACATCAATAGAAATCAAAAACTCATAACTTATCAAGATTTCTCCAAAAGCTTCCTTAGGTTATTTGGTGTCTTTAATGGCTTTTTCTTTGAATTTCAAGGTTGGATTAGTGTTTAGGATGATGAATTGTATCTATTTGTATCCAAAATGGAAAGAAAACATCAAGGAATGGAAAAAGAAGGTTTGGCCAAAACACCATGCAGCAACAATGGTGATTTTTGGCTGAAAATTTGAAGGAAGAAGATGACAAATTGTTATATTTATCCATATACAAAAGGTATGATTCAATGGTTTAGGTTTCATGGTAGTTTTGGTGAATCCTAGACATTCAACCATCCATTCTTCTTACTTTCATACTATTGGTCCATCCAAAGTCAACCAAGATGAGTATCACATACATTTAGCACACCAAATCCAAAACCAAAAACAATAATCCCATACTTTGAGCTTAGAATAATAACTTTGCAACCTACTCATCTAACCATCCAATTTTTCATCATTTGATCCAACGGTTAGATTTAATCAAGCCTAAACTAATACCTTAGAGTTGCACACACTCTATAACTCCATAATATAAAGGAAATAACCAAAATACCCTTAGTGCAACCGAAACACCGAAATCGCACAATTTGCCGGGAAACATTTTTCAATCGGGATTATTTCTTTATCTAATGCTCGAATAAATTAAATAAGGCCATTTTTTATTCTTTAAATTCTTTTCTACTTCCAAATATGATATAAAATCCATTAAAATTCGACGGGTGAAAAATAACCATTTTGCCCCCAGTTCACCAAAAATTTAAAATTTCTCGATTAAGTCCTAGCAGCCTCTGAACCACTTCTATGCCTAAAACTAATTCAAATAAGATGCATAACCATCTATTTCATGCATAAACACATGCCATTATCAATGCAAAAAGAAAGAAAAAAATTCCCCCTTATTTGCCCCTCTAATGATTTAGGTAAGGTTTAGGTTGAGGTGTTACAGGTTTGGTTAAAGGATTTGCAACCATTTCATATATAGATATGTATCCTATGTTTACTTCTTTACGTGTAGCCATGTCTCTTATAAAATTATATTTTGTGTCAATATGTTTAGTTTTACAATGGAATTTTGGGTCTTTATTGTAAGCAATGGTTGCTTGACGGTCACAATTTATCAAAATTGATTCACTGTCAACCCCTTTACCCAAATGATTCAAAAATCTCTTTAGCCAGACTACCTATTGTACTGCAATTGAAAATGCAACAAATTCAGTTTCCATTGTGGATAATGCTATCCAAGATTGTTTCTTGCTACTCCAAGATGGTGCACCATTATTAAGCAAGAAAATGAATCCATAAATGGATTTTCTCTCATCCACATCTCCAGCCCAATCAACATCTATATAGCCCTTCAACTTTAGGATTCCACCTTGTTAACACAATGCGTAAATTGTAGTATCTTTTAGATACCTCAATATACTTTTAACTGCTTTTTAATGTGCTGGACCTGGGTTGGATTAATATCTGCTTACCATCCTAATGACAAAGCAAATATCGGGTCTCGTACACATCATAACATACATTAGACTCCCAACCGCACTGGCATAAGTGACATTTTTAATACGGTTTTTTTCTTTTGGAGTATTGGGACATAACTTTTGAGTTAAGGCTTGGCCTTTGGCTATGTGAGTATCTATGGGTTTGCATTCAAGCATATTGAATCGTTCAATTACTTTCATAATGTATGACTCTTGAGAAAGAGACAACATCCTTTTAGTACAATCTTTTAAAATCTTAACTCTAAAAATATATGCAGCCTCACCTATGTCCTTCATTTCAAAGTTGGATGATAACCACTCTTTGATATAACGTAGATACTACTTGTCATTTCCAGCAATTAATGTGTCATCAACATATAATGACATAATGACAAACTTATCTTTTGATATCTTAGTATAAACACAATGATCCTCATCTATCATATTGAAATCATTAGACATGATTACATTATGAAATCGAATGTACCATTGTCTTGAATACTTCTTAAGACCATAGATTGACCTCATCAATCTGCAAACCATATGTTCTTGGCCTTCTTTGATGAAACATACAAGTTGTTATATGTAGATTTCCTCATCCAATTCTCCATTGAGAAATGCAGTATTTACATTCATTTGATGTAATTCCAGATCAATATTTGCCATAATCGCTAGAATTAACCTAATAGAAGTAAACCGCACCACAGGAGAAACTGTATCTTCATAGTCAATTTCTTCTTGTTGTGTATACCCCTTTACAATGAGACGAGCCTTATATCTCTTGATGCTGCCATTGGCTTTACGCTTAATTTTGAGAATCCACTTATTCCCAATAGGTTTACTTTCTTCAGGAAGATCTACCAAATCCCATACTTGATTTGATCTCATGGACTCAATTTCCTCTTCCATTGCTTTTATCCATTTATCCATAGTAGGGCAATGTCATAACCCGTTCTTGGGCCACGATGGTCCTAGGATACGGGAGATGCCAAAGGCGACCGGCAGCCGTAAAACCTATTATCATGTGCAATCTACTATTACCATCAATTTAAAATTCAGTTACCTAATTACTATTCATTCTATCAACATGTAAATTTTACTGCAATTGGCTATAAATTATCATATCTTATCATTAATTATACTCCAATATTATCCATACATACATGTTCATAAACTAAATATGCCATACATAACCCATGGAGCAGCTAGGATATGAACATATAAAAATAATACAGTGTTTATATAATTAAACTGATATAAAATACTGCAAAATCCACAGAGAGTCAAAATGTTATGATATCTGCCTTCTACTATGCAACTGGAGATGGAAAACAGTGAGAGGGTGAGTATATAAGATACTCAGTAAATCTAATATGCATCGACCAATAAATAGATAATGGAATATCAATAAGCAATAGGTAGATGAAATAAATAAATTAATCTGCTAAAAAAATCTTTGGATACAGAATCAAGTACAAAAATGACTGAAAAGTCAGTAGTCATATCAAAGGAAGGTATATCACATGGACAAGATAAATATAGGGCCATGAAACGCATAGAATATGTGTCAAACGCATATAATATGTGTTAAACACATATCAATCTCATATCAATAAACATAAGACGGATTAGGTCTTATGACTAGGACTGATAACCCTTGCCTGCTAGGGCATAAATATACAATGTGCACAATACTGACAATATATACCCACTACCTTGTCGGGGCGGCAGCTCTGTCAAATCACATCGGAAACAATAGGAACAAGAAACAAGTCAATAGATACCATTGCATAATAATGTTATCACCAAGTATCAATAATTCATCATCAATCAATTCAATGAGCAATAGAACCAAAGGAATAGCAATAACAAATTATTATACAATGACTAAAGGTTTGGCAACCAACAATGGGATTTAACATAAGTTGGTCATTTATGAACAAAAATTTAATGCAATTAGCATGCCATTGTCGCTAACAACGATGGCATTCAAATGGTTGGCCTATGGATTTTTGAGTTAGGCAATTTCACAAACACTTGGTAGGCAACTTTGGGTGGCCAATTTGATAAGGTTTGGGTGCAACTCCAACATTGCCCCAATTATAAAAAATAACACACATTATAGGCAATTTCATAGGCATATAAACACAATAATAAACAACATTAAATGGATCAAATTGGCTTGGAAAAACCATAGGAAAAACAAGCAAAACCAAGGCAAAAATGCCACTTTAGGGTTCGACCAAAATGACCCTTTTGGAGGTGAATTTCAAACTTCAATTTAACACTTTAGGTATAATAAAGGATGCATAAAAGACTCACCTAACACTCCAAATAAGCCACCAAAATTAATTTGCCTCCAATTCTTTAAAGTAGGAAAAAATGACAAATTTCCTCAAATTGATTTTCTACATCAAACAAACCATAAATAACTCATCAATTAACTTCCAATTAATATATTCTAAACTCAATTTATATATACTAACTCAAAATCACTAAGCTAGTTCATGCAACTTAGGTTTAGGGTTTGAAAATTAGGGGAAAATGCTATTTGCATCAATTGATGTAATTAAATGTATTACCCAATCTAATTAACATCTAATAAATCTTAATGAACTATAAAATCAAACAAAGCAACAATTTACCTCAATTTTATGAAATGGCTGAAAATTTCAAGTGCTTTATTTCTTGAAATTTCTTGATTTCCAAGGTAGCAAATGGATGGAGGATGGAAAATATTTCTTGATTTCCAAGGTAGCAAATGGATGGAGGATGGAAAATATGTGATTTGTTTCAAGTTCCCATTGATTTTCCTTAACAAAATTGAAAGAAAATGGATGGGAGAAGAATGGAAATTTTAGGACAAGAAGAAGAAGAAAATAGCCAAATTTTTTTTAAGTGTGGCTTATATAGTAAGTCACATTTGGCAAATTTTATTTTGGTCCTTAAACTTTCCTTAAATTATGCTTTTGCCACATTTCTCTCTGTAATTTATTCTGACGATTCCTGTTAGAATTTGGATTTCAAAGTGAAGATCCAAACATTTTATTTTTGTTTATAATTTATTATAAAAATAGTTTCAGAGCCGTTTTGAAACTTAGATAGTCCAATTTCAACTATACCCCTAATGTTCCATTTATTTACGATTTTGCCATCGTTTACTTTTTTAGTGTTCCTAAATATTTTCACCTCTTTCTTTTTACTGTATTTACACATGCATATACATAATTCTTTCCCCTAATTAGAATCAGAAATTCATCTGTCGACCGGACTGCTATTTCTGAGGCAGCGTTATAGATTCCAACGTTTTCTGGAAAAGTTTTTCGTTTTTGTTCTAACTGAGCCTCTAAAATTATTTTTAGTCATTTCGATGATTTAAAACCACATACTGAGAACTTTAATCATATTATTATGGTATTCTTTTCTAGGGTATTACATTCTATCCTCCTTCAAAAAAATTCATCCTCGAATTTAAATTAACACATACCTCAATGTTGGAATAGGAATGGATACTTGTCCTTCATGTCCTGCTTGCTTTCCCATATGCACTCTTCCATTGATTGATTCCTCCATATCACTTTAACCATTGAGATTTCTTTGTTTCTTAGTTGTCTGACTTGTCTATCTACAATTTCTATAGGTAGCTCCTTAAATGACAATTCTTCATTAACCCTAATATCTTGTACCTCCAATATATGCGATGGATCAGATACATACTTCCTCAGCATAGAAATATGGAACACTGGATGAACATGGCTCAAATTGGATGGAAAAGCCAATCTGTTAGCCACATTGCCAATCTTATCAAGTATCTCAAATGGGCCTACAAATCTTGGTGACATCTTCCCTTTCTTCCCAAATCTCATAACACCTCTCATTGGTGAGATTCTAAGAAAGACATAGACACTAAGTGCAAAATGAACATCCTTTCGCTTTGGATTGGCATAACTCTTATGTCTGCTGAAAGCGGTCTTCATCCGTTCCTTAATGATAGGCACCTTTCCCATCGTCTCCTTAATCAACTTTGGTCCCTCTAACTATTTTTCCCCTGGTTCCACCAAATACACTGGAGATCTGCATTTCCTACCATATAGTGCTTCATAAGGAGCCATTCCGATAGAAGAATTGTAACTGTTGTTGTAGGAGAATTCAATCAGTGGCAAATACTAATCCTAGTTACCTTTAAAATCTAGAATACATAATCTCAACATATCCTCCAAAGTCTGGATAATCCTCTTTAACTGTCCATCGGTCTATGGATGGAAAGCTGTACTGAACCGTAACTGGGTACCCATAACCTCCTGAAACTTCTACTAAAATCGAGAAGTAAACTGCATACCCCTATCGGATATGATCATTATTGGCACTCCATGAAGTCGTACAATCTTGTCCACATACAACTGTGCTTATTGAGTTGCAGAGGAACTAGTCTTCACTTTTAGGAAGTGAGTAGGCTTTGTCAATCGATCTATAATAACCCATATGGAGTCATAACCCCATGTAGTCCTCGGTAAACTGACTACAAAATCTATAGTAATCTGTTCCCATTTCCACTATGGCAACTCTATCTCTTGAAGCAAGCCAGACGACTTCTGATGCTCAAATTTAACCTGCTAACAGGCTAAGCATGTAGAAAAAAACCAAGCTACATCCCTCTTCATACCAGACCACTAATACACATTCCTCAGATCATGGTACATCTTGGTAATTCCTGGATGTACACTATATGATGAATAGTGAGACTCTCTCATAATCTGATCTCGTAGGCCATCAATGTCGGGTACACATATCCGCTTCCCACACTTCAGTACATCATTCTCTACTGTGAACTCTGCTGCCTTACCATTCAGAACATCTCCCTTCAGCATCAATAGATATAGATCCCTATCTTATGCCACCTTAATATCACCAATCAACAGTGGCTTAACCCGAAATTGGGCTATCAGAGCTTGGTTTCGATCTAGGGATCCCAAATGCAACTCTATACCCATATCAACTAACTCCTTCATCTCACGGATCAAAGGTCTCCTGAAAACTAAGATGTGAGCTAAGCTGCCTATAGTTTTCCTGCTCAGTGCATCCGCTACAACATTAGCCTTGCCTGAATGATAAAGGATCTCACAATCATAATCCTTTAGCAATTCAACCCAATTATGCTATCGGAGGTTCAGATCCTTCTGCTAAAGTATATACTGTAAATTCTTATGATCAGTACATATCCCATATTTAGACCTATACAAATATTGCCTTCAGATCTTTAGTGCAAACACTACTGCTGCCATATCTAAGTCATGTGTTTGATAGTTCAACTCATGCTTCTTTAACTGTCAAGATGCATAAGCAATCACTCTCCGAAGCTGTATCAAAATACACCCCAATCCAATTCGAGAAGCATCGCAATACACTGTAAACTTCTTATCCTCCGATGGCAATGCTAACACTAGAGCACTCGTGAGGCAAGACTTCAGAGTCTGAAAACTGCTCTCACATTCATCAGTTCACAAATATCTCTTATGTTTTCAGGTCAGCTTAGTCAATGGAGCAGTAATTCTGGAGAAATC
Source organism: Aleurites moluccanus (assembly GCA_948193065.1). Lineage (NCBI taxonomy): Eukaryota > Viridiplantae > Streptophyta > Magnoliopsida > Malpighiales > Euphorbiaceae > Aleurites > Aleurites moluccanus. Next base: position 9,646 of record CANXYC011021101.1, on the reverse strand, counting down.
CTTTACAAATCTCCTATAGTATCCTGCCATACCAAGGAAACTACGGATCTCAGAAACACTGAAAGGTTAAGGCCAATTAGCAACTGCTTCAACCTTCTGAGGATCTACCATAATGCCATCCTTACAAACCATATGACCAAGGAAACAAACTTTTGTTAGCCAAAACTGGCATTTAGACAACTTAGCATAAAGCTGATGCTCTCGAAGTGCCTACAGTACAATCCTCAGATGCTCTGAGTGATCTTCCTCACTCCTGAAAAAGATAAGAATGTCATTAATAAATACTATGACAAACTTATCTTAGAATGGCTTAAATAATCTATTCATCAAATCCATAAATGCAACTGGTGCATTAGTCAACCCGAATGGCAACACCAAGAACTCATAATGTCCATATCAGGTGCTGAAGACAGTCTTGGGTACATCACCCTTCTTGATTCTCAACTGGTGATACCTAGATCTCAAATCAATCTTAGAGAAATGACTGGCACCCTGCAATTGATCAAATAGATCATCAATCTATGGCAACAAATATCTATTCTTCACTGTCACCTTGTTTAGCTGCCTATAATCAATGCACATCCTCAGAGAGCCATCCTTCTTTATCATAAACAACACTGGAGTACCCTATGGGAAACTGCTCGGTCTAATAAATCCTCTATCCAATAACTTATGCAACCGCACCTTTAATTCTTTCAAATCAGCTGGTGCCATTATGTACGGAGGAATGGATATCAGATCGATGCCTGAATATACCTTAATCTCAAACTCTATCCTGGAAATTCTTCAGGGAAGACATCAAAGAATTCCCGCACTACTGGTATCTAATCAATATCTATAGAAATCTTCTACACATCAATCACATGTGCCAGGTATACTGAATAACCTTTCCCTATCATCCTTCAAGCTTGGATAACAAAAACAAAACTGATTCTGAACTCCCATTGATCATCTAAGAATTCAAATTCAGGTCGCCCCTTAGACTGGAATTTAACCCTCTTCTCATAACAATTAATAACTGCTCAATGTGTCGTTAGCCAATCCATACTAAGGATCACATCAAGCTCTAACATAGGCAGTTCAATCAAATCAGCACGCAAAATGTTATCATCTATCTCAATTACACAATCAGGGTTATAATAATCCACTTCTATACTCTCCCCCATAGGTGTAGCTATCACTAGAGGCACACTCAACAATTGTCTATCTTTATTTAACTTAGGTGCAAACTGAGGTGAAACAAATGAATGTGTATCACTAGAGTCAAATAAAGCATCAACAATCTCATTTTGTATCAAAATAGTACCTGTAACCACATTATCCGATCTATGTGCTTCCTTAGTATTGACAGCAAAAACTCACCCCTGTCCACTGACTGCTGCTGGATGCCTGTCTTCTGCCCCTACCAGGAGCCTCTCTAGCAACATTCTAACTCATCTGAACAGTGGGCTGAGAAACTATAGCAGATGGCTGCTGATCACCCCACAAGGGACATCTGCTGATAAAATGACCATGTTACCCACATTTTAGGTAAGCACCTGACTGTAGCCGACACTCCCCTCTGTGCCTTCTACCACAAAAACCATAAGTAGGCACATTGGGCATTTGTATAGCGAGTCTAGAAGAATCCTGAGAAAAAGTTGGTACAGACTGCACTGGAGGTCCCCTACTTTATGTTCTCCTCCTTTGACTGCCAGACAAAGGTCTTTGAACAAACTTGGGTACTGGCTCAATCTGTCTAGGCTGGGAGTTGCTCTCCTCGCTCCTACCCTGCGATCCGGGTCCTCATTTCCTCTTATGATCCCTCTTTGCTCTCTCTAACTTGTATTTTTCTTCCGTCTGATTAGCCTTGTCAATAATAGTATTCAGAGATGCGAACTTTGTAGCCAGTAGGGCATTATGCAATGAGGCATGCAAACCCCTCCTGAACCTATTGATCAAGTCTACCTCAGTAGGAGCAATCTGTGTAGCATACCTACTTAATCTGATAAACTCCTCAGCATACTCCTTCGCTGACCTATTGCCCTGCTCAAGCTACTTAAACGGTATCAGATTTTTGGTCTTCACCCTTTATGTCAGAAACTCATCAATCAGTCCCTGTTTGAACTCAACCCAAGTAAGAGGATGATTACATACAATCTGGGCTCCATCCTTTGAGAAAACTATGCCCAGGCTTTCCCCTTTAGCAATAAACCCACTAGCTCTACTGCCCAGATATCAGAACAATGTAGTCTCCTAACTACCATCTCAACCCACTTAATGACATCATTCGGCTTATCGCCTCTATCACCTCTGAACTCTGACAGGTTTAGTTTCAGAAAGCTAAACATAGAAACTCTGCCCTCATCAATAACTTGATGGGCTCCCAGTGCAACAGGCTCTCCAAGAACCACAACTGGCAGTACAAGAGCAGGAGCAACAGGTACTGCAGTAGGTGCAACATGTACTGTTGCTGGCACTAGAGGTGGTGGTATATTCTGTCATTCTCGCCTCAAATCTGCTAGTTCCCGACACAAGTCCATCATTCCCCTCATCATCTCCATCCTCCAGGGGTTTTCATTCCTCTCTATCTCCTCTGTAGTCCGTCGGGATCTAGACGGTCCCTCTGAAATAGAAAATTCCTTGACCAGAGACTCACTAGAGGCTATCTCTGCCTCTCTAGTATCCCTATCTCTATTGTCAGACATCTTTGTAAACTATCGAAAAACATAACACATACTCAATATATTACAAAAATGCAGAATACTAATACATACTCAACGAATACAACAAAAGATGATACAGGAATTCCTATGCTCCATGGTTCACTTAACTCTACCCATACTGTACTTAGTTACTATTCCTCTGTAACCCTATTACTACTCATTTGTAATCTAGAGCTCTGATATTTATAACCTATGCTATGATATCTGCAACCTAGAGCTCTGATATCACCTTTGTCATGACCCATTCTCGGGCCGCAACGGTCCTAGGATGCGGGAGATACCAAAGGCGACCGGCACCCATAGAACCCATTATCACGTGCAATCTATTATTACCATCAATTTAATATTCAATTACCTTATTACTATTCATTCTATCAATCTGTAAATTTTACTGCAATTGGCTATAAATCATCATATCATATCATATCATTAATTGTACTCCAATATTATCCATACATATATGTTCATAAACTAACTATACCACACATAACCCATGGTGCATCTAGGATATGAACATACAAAAATAATATAGTGTTTATATAATTACACTGATATAAAATACTGCAGAATCTACAGAGAGTCAAAATGCTGGGATATTTGCCTCAAACTCTGCACCTGGAGATGGAAAACAGTGAGAGAGTGAGTATATAAGATACTCAGTGAATCTAATATGCATAGACCAACAAATAGGTAATGGAATACCAATAAACAATAGGTAGATGAAATAAATAAATAAATCTGCTAAAAAAATCTCTAGATACAGAATCAAGTACAGAAATGACTGAAAAGTCAGTACTCATATCAAAGGAAGGTATATCACATAGACAAGACAGATATAGGGCCATGATACGCATAAAATATGTGTCAAACACATATCAATCTCATATCAATAAAAATAAGACGGATCAGGCGTTATGACTAGGACTGATAACCCTTCCTAGCTAGGGCATAAATATACAATGTGCACAATGCCGATAGTATGTACCCACAACCCTGTCGGGGCGGTTACTCTGTCAAATCACATTTGAAGTAATAGAAACAAGAAATAAGTCAATAGATACCATTGCACAATAATGGTATCACCAAGTATCAATAATTCATCATCAATCAATTCAATAAGCAATAGAATCAAAGGAATAACAATAACAAATGATTATACAATGATCAAAGGTTTGGCAACCAACAATGGGATATAACATAAGTTGGTCATTTATGAACAAAAAGTTGACGCAATTAGCATGCCATTATCACTTGCAACAATGGCATTCAAATGGTTGGCCTATGGATTTTTGAGTTTGGCAATTTGACAAACACTTGGTGGGCAACTTTGGATGGCCAATTTGACAAGGTTTGGGTGCAACTCCAATATTGCCCCAATTATAAAAAATAACACACATTATAGGCAATTGTATAGGCATTATAAACACAACAATAAACAACATTAAATGGATCAAATTGGCTTGAAAAAACCATAGGAAAAACAAGCAAAACCAAGGCAAAAATGGTAAATTTGCTCAAATTGATTTTCTATGAACAAACTATAAATAACTAATCAATTAACTTCTAATTAACATATTGTAAACTCAATTTACATATACTAACTCAAAATCACTAAGCTAGTTCATACAACTTAGGTTTATGGTTTGAAAATTGGGGAAAAATACTATATGCATCAATTGATGCAATTAAACATATTACCAAATCTAATTAACATCTAATAAATCTAAATCAACCATAAAATCAAACAAAGAAAAAATTTACCTCAATTTGATGAAATGGCCAAAAATTTCAAGTTCTTTATTTCTTGAAATTTCTTGATTTCCAAGGTAGCAAATTGATGAAGGATGGAAAATATGTGATTAGTTTCAAGTTTCCATTGATTTTCCTTAACAACAAAATTGAAGGAAAATGGATGGGAGAAGAATGAAAATTTTAGGACAAAAAGAAGAAGAAAATGGCCAAAAATTTATAAGTGTGGCTTATGTAGGAAGTCACATTTGGCAAATCATTTTGGTCCTTAAACTTTTATTAAATTATGTTTTTGTCACATTTCTCTCTGTAATTTATTTTGACGATTCCTGTTGGAATTTGGATTTCAAAGTGAAGATCCAAACATCTTATTTTTATTTATACTTTATCATAAAAATAGTTTCAGAGCTGTTTTGAAACTTAGACAATTCAATTTCCACTATACTCCTAAAGTTTCATTTATTTATGATTTTTCCATCGCTTACTTTTTTAGTGTTCCTAAATATTTTTCACCTCTTTCTTTTTATTGTATTTACACATGCATATACATGAGTCTTTACCCCCAGTCAGAATCAGAAATTCATTTGTCGACTGGACTGCTATTTTTACTGCAGCGTTATCAATTCCGACATTTTTCGGAAAAGTTTTTCGTTTTCGTTCTAACTGAGTCTCTAAAATTATTTTTAGTTATTTTGATGATTTCAAACCACATACTGAGAACTTTAATTATATTATTATGGTATGCTTTTTTAGGGTATTACAAGCAAGATATGGTGTAATACCCTAGAAAAACCTACCTTAATTGAATGCTTTTATTCTTAGTTTTGGTATGAAATTATCAAAATGACTAAAGATAATTTTAGAGACTCAGTTAGAGCACAAAGAAAAAACTTTTCTGGAAAACGTTAGTGTCGATAACGCTGCCTAGAAAATAGTAGTCCGGTCGACAAATGAATTTATGATTCTGTCTAGGGGTAAAGAATCATATATATGCATGTATAATTATGGTAAAAAGAAAGAGGTGAAAAATATTTAGGAACACTGAAAAAGTAAGCGATGGCAAAACCATACTAAATGAAACTTTAGGGGTATAGTGGAATTTGGACTGTCTGAGTTTCAGAACGACTCTGAAACTATTTTTATAATAAAGTATAAATAAAAATAAGATGTTTGAATATTCACTTTGAAATCCAAATTTCAACAGAACTGTCAGAATAAATTACAAAAGTAAATGTGGCAAAAGTATAATTTAAGGAAAGTTTAAGGATCAAAATGAAATTTGCCAAATGTAACTTAGTATATAAGCCACACTTAGAAATTTTTCTTCATCTTCTTCCCTATTCTTGTCTGAAATTCCTTTTTCTTCTCCCATCCATTTTCTTTCAATTTTGTTAAGGAAAATCAATGGAAACTTGAAACAAATCACATATTTTCCATTCTCCATCCATTTGCTACATTGAAAATCAAAGAAATTTCAAGAATCTTTGGCTTGAAGATTTCGGCCATTTCATGAAATTGAGGTAAAATAATGTTTTGTTTGATTTTATGATTGATTTAGGTTTATTAGAAGTTAATTAGATTGGGTAATGTGTTTAATTGCATCAATTGATGCATATAGCATTTTCACCCAATTTTCAAATCCTAAACCTAAGTTGTATGAACTAGCTTAGTGATTTTGTGTTAGTATATGTAAATTGAGCTTAAAATATGTTAATTGGAAGTTAATTGATGAGTTATTTATGGTTGGCTTGATGTAGAAAATCTAATTGAGGAAATTTGCCATTTTTGCCTACTTTGAAGAATTGGAGGCTAATCAATTTTGGTGGCTTATTTAAAGTGTTAGGTGAGTCTTTTATGCATCTTATAACATGCCTATAGTGTTAAATTGAAGTTTGGAATTCACCTCCAAAGGGGCCATTTTGGTTGAACCCAATTAGGGCATTTTTGCCTTGTTTTTGCTTGTTTTTCCTATGGTTTTTCCAAGCCAAATTGATCCATTTAATGTTGTTTATTATTGTGTTTATAATGCCTATGGAATTGCCTATAATGTGTGTTGTTATTGATATTTAGGACAATGTTGGAGTTGAACCCAAACCTTCTCAAATTATTCACCCAAAGTTGCCCACTATGTGTTTGTCAAAATGCCTAGCTAAAAAATCCATAGGCTAACCATTTGAATGTCATCGTTGCCAGCGACAATGGCATGCCAATTGCATCGACTTTTTATTCATAAATGACTAACTTATGTTATATCCCATTGTTGGTTGCCAAACTTTGGGTCATTGTATAATCATTTGTTATTGCTACTCCTTTGGTTCTATTGCTCATTGAATTGATTGATGATGAATTATTGATACTTGGTGATACCATTATTGTGCAATGGTATATATTGACTTGTTTCTTGTTTCTATTGATTCCGATGTGATTTGACAAAACTGCTACCCCGACAGGGTAGTGAGTACAAATTGTCGGCTTTATGCACATTGTATTATTATGCCCAAGCTGGGAAGGGTTATCAGTCCTAGTCATAAGGCCTGATCTGTCTTATATTATTGATATGAGATTGATATGTGTTTGACACATATTCTATGCATTTCATAGCCATACATCTGTCTTGTCCATGTGATATACCTTCATTTGATATGAGTACTGACTTTTCAGTCATTTCTGTACTTGATTCTTTATACAAAGATTTTTTTGTAGATTGATTTATTTATTTCATATGCCTATTGTTTATTGATATTCCATTCCTATTTATTGGTCGATGTATATTAGATTCACTGAGTATCTTATATACTCACCCTGTCACTATTTTCCATCTTCAAGCGTAGAGTAGGAGGCAGATATACCAACATTTTGACTCTCTGTGGATTCTGCAGTATTTTATATCAGTGTAATTATATAAACACTGTATTATTTTTGTATGTTCATATCCTAACTGCTCCATGGTTTATGTTTGGTATAGTTAGTTTATGAACATGTATGTATGGATAATATTAGAGTATAATTAATGATATGATATGATATGATGATTTACAGCCAATTGTAGTAAAATTTACAGACTGATAGAATGAATAGGAATTACGTAATTGATTAATAAATTGATGGTTATAGATTATTGCACTTGATTATGGATTCTACGGGTGTCGATCGCCTCTTACATCTCCAGCATCCTAGGATCGTCGCGTCCCGAGAATGTGTTGTGACACATGGCCTCTTTTACATTCTTTGGCTCTTTATCATATTGTGACATAACCATAAAAGCCTCATTAGCGCCTTTGATCACAAATTGACGATGAGGTATGTTTCCACAGTTGCTTCATCGCAACTCTAAATCTTGAAGAACATTTTCATTAAGTTCCATTGGACTATTATTTAAATCATGATAAATGAAATTCCCATTAGAACTAGGATCGTTACTCCCGTTGGGACTAGGATCACTCTCATTCAGACTAGTTGGTGGAATTGTGCCAATGCCATCCACCAAATTCCTCACACTCGGATGGAGTAGTCCTGTTGAATCTTGATCTAATGTCTCAAATAAGGAGAACTCATGGTTTAAATCCCCTTTCTTAGGAACATCATTCTCTAAGAACATTACATCTTATGATTTAAACTCAATTATACTCCTACTATCTTGCTCACCTATGAAAATGTATCCTTTCGACAATTCTGAATATCTCATAAAGATACTCTTCCTACGTCTTAGGCATAATTTCCCATATGGATGAGAGATATTATGAATATAGGCGACACACCCCAAGGTTTTAGAATGTTTAAGTCAAGTTGAAGACTTTTCCATAACTCATATGGAGTGGAGTTAACGGATTTAGAGGGCACACAGTTAAGTTCATATATGGCTATTAATAGTGCATCACCCCAAAAAGTAATGGGCAAATTTGCTTGAGCCATCATAGACCTAATCATTTCAAAGATAGTTCTATTTCTCCTCTCAGTAACACCATTTTGTTTCGGAGTTTGCGAAATAGTCAATTGATGTACTTTTTTTTTTCATAACACAATTGTCTAAACTGATTAGACAAATATTCTTGACCTTTGTCAGTTCTTAATGCTTTGATTTTCTTATCTAATTGATTTTCAACTAAGTTGATATAAGTCTTTAAGCAACTTAAAGCTTTAAATTTTTGTGAAATCAATTAGACATGACCATAACGTGTATAGTCACCTATAAAGGTGATGAAATAATAGGCGTCATGCCTAGCCCTCACATTCATTGGACCACAAACGTCTGAATAAACTAATTATAATGGAATAATGGCCCTAGTTCCTTTTCCAAAAGGTTTTCTTGATATTTTTCGCTAGGCAATGCTCACAGATAGGCAATTCTACCTTATCTAAATTAACTAAAAGACCTACTTTAGTTAAACGATTCATTCATTGTTGGCCAATATGACAAAGTCTAACATACCATACATTCACATCTTTCTCATAATTTTGCAAAGTAGAAATTAAGGAAAACTAACATTGAAAATCGTATTGTTTATAATACGCATAATAAGAAAATCATATAGAATATAACCAGAACCATAAAATATTTGTCCCAAAAACAAATGTATTGATTCATTATGAAATTTTTAAGAAAAATCTAGTCTAAGCAAAACCACAACTGAAATCAAATTTCGTTTTATTTCAGGAGCAAATAAGACATCATATAGGAGCAAGGTGTCACACCCCACACTATAGGGCTGTGACGGTCCTAGGGCACGGGAATAATTTACATACCAGTACCACAAAGAATCCAAGTTACATGCTTTCATTTCATTTAATCATTTTATGACATATATTTTTTTTTAAAATACTTTAAATTTACAGAAAATCGGACAGAGTCTCCCTTGTAATATTAACATTGCCCAAAAAGAAAACATAACAAAACACCTCTAATATCAATGTCAAACCCCTTTTCAACCTCCAGACACAAATCACATCAGTTTATACTTATATGAACTCAAATGCATAATCTATATCAACTCACGTAATGTATTCATACATTACAATCATATAGCAATTCCCTGTAATATCATTTATACATATGCCACAGTCATGTAAGCTTACCATTTCAGCTGCACCCCTGTTGAAATATGAATATATAGACATATATTTTATACCCATATCAAAATGTTCAAACACATCACAACATATAATTATACATTTACATATCCACAAGTCATACT
>CANXYC011020992.1:0-11778 GCA_948193065.1 Aleurites moluccanus | reverse complement strand
AAACTAATACATCGGCAATATCAATAACTCATCAGAAATCAATTAAATGAGTATAAAGTCAATAAGACATCAATAATTACCGATTAAATGATGACCAAAGGTCTAACAACCAAAAATGGGAACAAATATAATTTGGTCATTGCGGCAAAAAAGTTAACACATTTGGCATGCCATTATCGCTGGCGACGGTGGCATTCAAATGGTTGGCCTACGAATTTTTCGGCATAGTTTCGGCGCAATATTAACATTGTCCCAATTATCAATAAACATACACATGGAAGCAATTCCATAGGCAACAAAAATAACTCAATAATCTTCAACAAAGGCATCAAATAGGCATGGAAAATAAATTCAAAAGCCAAGCACAAAATCAAGCAAATCATGCCTATTAGGATTCGGCCAAAATGGCCTTTTTACATATGGAATCCAATTGATGTTTTAACCATTTAGGCATGTAATTTGATACATAGAAGACTCACCTATCACTCCAATTCACCTAGCAAACTTCCTTCGCCACCCAATTCCTCAATTCCTCGATATAGGCCAAAATCGGCTATTTTCTCCGATCGAATTTTCTACAATAACACGAGCATCAATTAAACTCCAATTAATACCCAATTAACTTATTCTATAGCCAATTTACGCATCCTAACTCATATGCACAAAATCAAACCTTACAACTTCACTTTAGAGTTTGAAAATTGAGAAAAAATATTTAATGCATCAATTGAGGCAATTAAACCATTTACCCAATCCTAACAACATCTAAACAACCTAATTAAACCATAAAATCAAACAAATAAATATTTTACCCAAATTACCTCTTTTGGACGAAATTTTCTCCTTGATGTTCTTCAATTTTTCTTGATTTTCTATGGCTAATTTTGATGGAATAATGTTTGTATGGTTTTAGTTTAAGGTTTCCAATAATTTCCTTTCACAAATCAAAGAAAGAAATCGAATGGAAAAGGGAGAAAATTGGCCACGGATGGAGGAAGAACAAATGGTCAAAAATTTGTCTAAGGCACCTTTATATAGTAAGACAAAAATGGCAAATTACACTTTTGGATCTCTAACTTTTCAAAATTTACTTTTGATCCTTTTTCGCCTGGTAATTTATTCTGATAATTTCATCAGAATTGAAATTCAAAGTAAATATTCAAACATCTTATTTTTATTAATACTATTTAATAAAAATAGTTTCAGAGTCCTTCTGAAACTCAGACTGTCGAATTTTCACTATTCACCGAAAATTCCCTTTATTTACGGTTTTGCAATTGCTTACTTTATTAGTGTTCTTAAACATTTTCTCATATTTCTTTTTACTGTATTCATACATGAATATACATTATCATTTACCCTTAATCTAAATTTAGAAATTTATTCGTTGACCTTACTGCCATTTTAAGGGCAACGATATCGATACCGACGATTTCCGAAAAATTTTCTCGTTTTCTCTCTAACTGAGTTTTCAAAATTATCCTTAGCCATTTCAAAAATTTTAATCCACATACTGAGAACTTATTTCACAAAAACTTGTTATGCATAAATATAGGGTATTACATTCTACCCTCCTTTAAAAAAAATTCATCCTCGAATTTAAAATAAACATGAATCTCAAGATTGGAACAAGGACCTTCCCATATACACCTTTTCCATATACTGATTACTTTATAATACTCTTGCCATTGAATTTTCTTTATTCTGAAATTATTAGACTTGATGATTTACACTTTCTATTGGCTCTACTCTTATGACATTTCTTCATTAACACCAATATTAAATGTACATCCTTTTCAGTTTTGTAATTCAATCAATGGTAAATATTGATCTCACTTACTTTTAAACTTCCATAACACATATCCTCATCTCTAAACTCTAATGCTTTTATCATTTTTGAACATCTTTCTTTAACTTTATAAAATATGGATCCCGATCTTGGGTCACTTTAATATTATCAATTTACAATGGCTTAGCCTGACATTGGGCTATCAGAGCCTGATTACGATCCTGGATCTGGGGGTTATGGAACCAGTGGGTTAGATTTGAGATCCCAATTTTAACTCAATATCCATATCAATTAGCTCATTCATTTCACGAATCAAAACTGGCATTTAGACATTCTAGCAGACATTTGATGTTATTGTAGTGTCTGTTATACAGTCCTCAAGTACTCTACATATTTCTTCACTCTTAGAATAGATAAAATTGTCATCCATGAATACTATGACAACTTACCCAACAATTTTTGTAATTATATCTTTATCTCTTTCAACTTAGTAGGTGTGTAGATATACCTCAATGACCAACTCTATCACTCTATCAGGGTACCCCTGACAACTTTTCTAGGAAAACATTAAGGAACTCTCGGACCATAAGTATCTGATCAATCCCTATTGAAGTCCTTTGCACATTCACTACATATACTAGATATGTTGTACAATCTTACTTTATCATCTTTATAGCCTAAATAACAAAATTGAAACTAATTCTAGATTCATACTTATCACTTTGAAATTCAAATTTTGGCAATCGGAATTTGACTTTCTTCTCATAACAATCAATAACTGCTCAATATACAGTTAACCAATTCATACCAAGCATTATATTAAGTTGCAACCAGGCAACTCTATCACATTAGCGCATACAAAGGTTATTATCAATTTCAATAACATATCTCAGATGACAAAAATAATTCATCTTTATACTTTCTCTCATAAGTATAGTTATCTCTAAGGACATATTCAATAGTTATCTTTCTCTATTTAACTGTGATGCAGACAAAAGAATGTATGACACTAGAGTCAAACAATGTATTTGTTATACCATTATGTATTAAAATCATACCTATATCTGCATTATCAGATCTCTGGGTCTCCTGGGTGTTAACAGCAAAAACTCTTCCCTGGCCTCTACCTGCTGAGGCTTGAAAACTAGCAGATGCGTGGCCTCTGCCTCTGCCTCTGCCCCTACCAAGAGCTTCTCTAGTCACATTATGACTCATTTGTACTGTAGGCTGAGACTCTGTAGCAGATGGCTGCTGATCGCCACATAGGGGACATCTACTAATATAATGACCATGTTGCCCACACTTCAGGCAAGCACCTGACTATCTACGGCACTCCCCTCCATGCCTTCTGCCTTCAAAAATCACAAATGGGTACATTAGGCATCTGAGTAATAGGTCTAAAAGAACCCTATAAATATGCAGGTGCAAACTGCACTGATGGTCCCTTACTCTAAACCTTCCTCCTCTGACTACCAGATGGAGGTCCCTGATCAAATCGAGGCACTGGCTCAATCAATCTAGGCTGGGAGCTGCTTTCCCCTCGCCTACTCTGGGATCCTGGTCCTTCTTTCTTTTTTGATCCTTCTTTTCTCTCTCTGACCTATACTTCTCTTCCATCTGAGTAGCTTTGTCGATAACTATCGTCAGAGATGTGAATTCTGTAGCCAATAGAGCATTATGAAGCAAAGCATGTAATCCTCTCCTGAACCTTCTGATCAGATCAGCCTCAGTAGGAACAATGTGAGTAGCATATCTACTCAGTCTAATGAACTCCTCTGCATACTCCTCTATAGTCCTATCCCCATGCTCTAACTGTTCAAACTGAATCAAGTTCCGGGTCTTCACTCCCTCTATAATAAACTCATCAATCAACTCCTGACAAAACTCAGCCTATGAGGGTGGATGCCCACCATACAATCTGGGCTCCATCCTCCTCAAAAATTAAGTCCATGCCTTCCCTTTTAACAGCAACCCAGACAACTCTATAGCTCTAAGATCAGAGCAAAGTAGTCTCCTAACTACCTTCTCAACCTCTTCCAAAAAATCCACTGGATCACTGCCTCTGTCGCCCCTGAACTCGGGCAAGTTTAGCTTCAGAAAGCTAAACATAGACACTCCGCCCTCATCTATAACTCTGCAACCTTCCTGCACAATAGGCTCTTCGGGAACCATAACTGGCTGTACAGGAGTTGGAGCGACTGGTACAGCAACAGGTGTAATAGGGGGTGGCACTGCTGCTGGTACTGGAGGTGGCGGTACATTCCGTCGTTCCCACCTCAACTCTACTAGCTCCCTACATAGATCCATCATCCCCCTCATCATCTCATATCTCCAGAGATCATCAGTCCTCTCTATATCCCCTGTAAACCAACGGGATCTAGACGGTCCCTCAAAAATAGAAATCTCACTGACCAGGGACTCATTAAAGGCTACCTCTGCCTCTCTGGTACCTCCGTCTCCATCATTAGACATCTCTGTAAACTGTCAGAAAAATAGAATACGTACTCAGTATATTACAGAAATGCAGAATACTTATACATACTTGACAAATATAACAAATGACGATACAAGAATTCCTATGCTCCATAGTTCCTTTAACTCTACCCGTATTTTAATTAGTTACTATTCCTCTGTAACCTATGCTCTGTTATCTATAGACACAGAGCTCAGATATCTGTAAGCCTAGTGTTCTGATATCACCTCTGTCATGACCCATTTCCAGATCGTGACGGTCCTAAAGTGCGGGAGATGCCGAGGCGACCGGCACCCATAGAACCCATCAATCACATCAATCCTATAACAATATTGCAACGAAAATATATCTTACTCATCATCAATCATATAATAGTAAATATAGCTAATTACTCACATAACACTATCATATTGTCACTCCGTCATTCATTTTGTAATTCTCTGAAAATATCACAATCATATCATTAATAATCTCCAATATTCCCATACATACATGTTCATACTCTAACTATACCATACAAAACCCATGGAGCAACTAGGATATGAACATACAAAATAATATAGTGTTCATAATATTACACTGACACAAGATCTGTAGAATCCACAGAGAGCCAAAAGAGCTGGGATATCTACCTCCTACTCTGCACCTGAGAGGGCAAACAATGAGAGGGTGAGAATATATGATACTCAGTGAATCTAATATGCATCGACAAATAATAGATGGTGGAATATCAATAAGCAGTAGGCAGATGAAATAAATGGATCAACCTGCTCAGAATATCTGAAATACAGAATCAAGTACAGAATATTACTGTAAGTAAATAATTATAACAATGGATCACATATCACATGGACAAGATGGAAATGATAGATATAGAGCCAAGAAACGCATAGAAATGTGCCAAGCACAAATCACTATATATATATATATAAACATAAGACTGTACGGGTCTTATGACTAGGACATCTCTTCCTAGTACGGTGTATCAATCAATACAATGTGCACAAGGCCGAAAGTATGAACTCACTACCCTGTCGGAACGGCAGCTCTGTCAAATCACCTCGGAGTCAATAGAAGCAATAAACACATCAATAGATACCATTTCAAACTAATGACATCTGCAATATCAATAACTCATCAGAAATCAATTAGATAAGCATAAAGTCAATAAGACATCAATAATTATCGATTAAATGATGACCAAAGGTCTAATGATCAAAAATGGGAACAAATATAATTTGGTCATTGCGGCCAAAAAGTTGACTCAATTGGCATGCCATTATCACTGGCAATGGTGGCATTCAAATAGTTGGCCTACGGATTTTTCGGTATGATTTCGGTGCAATATTGACATTTCCCCAATTATCAATAAACATACATATGGAAGCAATTCCATAGGCAACAAAAACAACTCAATAATCTTCAACAAAGGCATCAAATAGGCATGGAAAACAAACCCAAAAGCCAAGCACAAAATCAAGCAAATCATGCCTATTAAGGTTCAGCCAAAATGGTCTTTTCACATATAGAATCCAATTGACATTTTAAAAATTTAGGCATGTAATTTGATGCATAGAAGACTCACCTATCACTCTAATTCACCTAGCAAACTTGTTTCACCACCCAATTTCTCAATTCCTCGATATAGGCCAAAATTCGCGATTTTCTCTAATCAAATTTTCTACAACAATACTAGCATCAATTAAACTCCAATTAATACCCAATTAACTTATTCTATAGCCAATTTACACATCCTAACTCATATGCACAAAATCAAACCTTACAACTTCACTTTAGGGTTTGAAAATTGGGGAAAATTGTTTAATGCATCAATTGATGCAATTAAACCATTTACCCAATCCTAACAACATCTAAACAACCTAATTAAACCATAAAATCAAACAAATAAACATTTTACCCAAATTACCTCTTTTGGCCGAAATTTTCTCCTTGATGTTCTTCAATTTTTCTTGATTTTCTATGACTAATTCTGATGGAATAATGTTTGTATGGTTTTAGTTTAAGGTTTCCAATAATTTCCTTTCACAAATTAAAGAAAGAAATCAAATGGAAAAGGGAGAAAATTGGCCATGGATGGAGGAAGAACAAATGGCCAAAAATTTG
This sequence comes from Aleurites moluccanus, assembly GCA_948193065.1. NCBI lineage: Eukaryota > Viridiplantae > Streptophyta > Magnoliopsida > Malpighiales > Euphorbiaceae > Aleurites > Aleurites moluccanus. Next base: position 5,392 of record CANXYC011020992.1, on the reverse strand, counting down.
TCTAAGGCACCTTTATATAGTAAGACAAAAATAGCAAATTACACTTTTGGTCCTCCAACTTTCTAAAATTTGCTTTTGGTCCTTTTTTGCTCGGTAATTTATTATGATAATTCCGTCGGGAATTGCAATTTAAAGTGAATATTCAAACATCTTATTTTTATTAATACTATTTAATAAAAATAGTTTCAGAGTCGTTCTGAAACTCAGACTGTCGAATTTTCACTATTAATTGAAAATTTTCTTTATTTACGGTTTTGCCATTGCTTACTTTATTGGTGTTCTTAAACATTTTCTCATATTTATTTTTACTATATTCACAGATGAATATACATTATCATTTATCCTCAATCCAAATTCAGAAATTCATTCGTCGACCTTACTGTCATTTTTGCGGCAGCGATATCAATACCGATGATTTTCGAAAAATTTTCTCGTTTTTACTCTAACTGAGTTTTTAAAATTATCTTTAGCCATTTCGATAATTTTAATCCACATACCGAGAACTTATTTCACAAAAACTTATTATGCATAAATATAGGGTATTACAAGTATCTATATTTAGCTTTTTGAAGCTAAATTTGCTAGAGTTCAGATGTGATAGAAGTTATGAGCCGATTGATTTTATAGAGTCGATTGAGCAAGAAACCTGATTCAGTTTGAACAACTAGAGCAGGGTAACAACTCTGTTGAGGAATATGCTGAGGAATTTTTTAGATTGAGCATATATGCTACGCGTATTGCTCTTATTGAGTCAGACTTGATTGTAAGATTCAGGAGAGGGTTAAAGCCTCACTTCACAATGTCTTGATTGCTACAGAGTTTACATCTCTGACTCTTATCATTGATAAGGTAAATCAAATGGAGGAAAAGTATAAGTTAGAGAGAGCTAAAAGAGATCAGAAAAGAAAAGTTGGACCTGGTTCTCAAACTAGAAGAGGTTAGGCCAGCTCCTAACCGAGACAAATATAGAATATGCCTAAATTTGATAAGAGACCTTCATTAGGCAGTCAGAAGAGGAGGACTTTGAGTAGAGGGCCTCCAATGCAGTCAATATCTGTTTATTCACAAGGATTTTCTCGACTTATTACCCAGATGCCTAGTATGCCCATTTGTGACTTTTGTGGTATATGGCATGAAGTGGAGTGTCGTAGACAGTCAGGTGCTTGCCTAAAATATGGGCAATATGGCCATTCATTAATAAATGTCCTTTATGGGGTGATCAACAGCCATCTGCTACAGAGTCTCAACCTACAGTACAGATGAATTAGAATGTGACGGGAGAGGCTTTTGGTAGGGGCAGAGGTACAGAACAAGGTCTTAGCAGTAGTCAGGCCTCAACAGGTAAAGGCCAAGGAAGAGTTTTTGCTGTTAGCACATAGGAGACACATAAATCTGACAATGTAGATACATGTATTATTTTAATACTGAATGATATGACAGATGCATTTGTTGACCTTTGTGCCACACACTGTTTTGTTTGCATCACAGTTAAATAGAGAAAGACTATTGAATGTGCCCTTAGAGATAATTACACTATATAGGAAAGAGTATATAAATTAATTATTGTTATACAAAATATATTAGTGAAATTGATGATAATATTTTATGTGCTAATGTGATAGAGTTGCCTGTTTACAACTTAATGTAACACTTAGTATGAGTTAGTTAACTGCATATTGAGCAGTTGTTGATTGTTATGAGAAGAAAGTCTCCAAAGTGATAAGTATGAAACTAGAATTAGTTTCATTCCTGTTATTCAGGCTAGAAAAATGATAAATAAGGAATAGTACGACATATCTAGTATATGTAGTGAATGTGTAAAAGATTTCAATTTGGGATTATTCGGACACCTATGGTCCGAGAGTTCTTTGATATCTTTTTTGAGCAGTTGCAAGACACTTCTCAAAGATTGATTGGATAGTTAAAATTTAAGAAAGAAAATGTACCCAAGACTATTTTAGAACCCGACATGGACACTATAAGTTTCTAGTAGTGTCATTCGGGTTAATTAATGTTCCAGTTACATTTATGGATTTAATGAACAGAGTGTTTAAGTTATATATTGAATAAGTTTATAGATGATATCCTTATCTATTATATGAGTGAAGAGGAACATGTAGAACACTAGAGGACTGTGTTATAAATACTATAAGAGCATAAATTATATGCCAAATTGTCTAAATGTCAATTTTAGCTAATTGGAATGTGTTTCGTTGGTCATGTGGTACGTAAAGATAATATCAAGGATAATTCTTAAAAGGTAAAAGCAGAAATTAATTGGCCTCGACCAATTAATGTTCTAAGATTGTAGTTTCCTTGGAATGGAAAGTTACTACAAGAGATTGTAAAAGATTTTTCTAAGATTCCAACTCTGATTGATTAAATTGACCAGTAAACAAGAGAGGTATTAATGGACATATGAATGTGAGAGTATAATTTCTAGACATTGAAGCTTTGCCTCATGAGTGGTATAGAGTTAACATTATCATTAGTGGATGATAATTTCATAGTGTACTATAATGATTCCAGAATTTGAATTGAGGTGTGTTCTAAAGCAAAATAGAAGAGTGATTGCACATGTTTCTCGACAGTTAAAGAAACATGAAATAAATTATCTAATACTTGATTTGAAGATGGCAGCATTAGTTTTGCATTAAAGATTTAGAGATATTGTTTGTATGATGTTAAGTGTGAAATTTACATGAATTATAAGAGTCTACAGCATGTGTATAGTATATTATACAATAGAAGAATCTGAATCTTCGGCAATGAAGATGAGTTAATTGTTAAAGGATAGTGACTGTGAAATCTTTTATCATTCGAGTAAAGCTAATACAGTGACAGATGCTCTTAGTCAAAAGACTATGGGTAGTCTAGCTCACATCTCTATTGTTAGAAGACCACTGATTCGTGCAATTTATGAGTTAATTGATATGGGTATGGAGTTAGATTTGGATCCCAAGATCATAACCAGGCTCTGATAGCCCAATTTCGGGTTAAACTATTGCTAATTGATGATATTAAAGTGACACAAGATCAGGATCCATATCTTGTGAAGTTAAAGGAAAATGTTCAAAAGGGTAAAGCATTAGAGTTCACAGATGAGGATGGTAAATTGAAATGTGATAAATAGTTATGTGTGCCCGATGTTGATGGACTCAAAGAATAGATTTTAAGAGAGGATATTTGTTATTGAGTTCAAAGATAAGTGAGGTCAATATTTACCATTGATTGAATTACAGAACTGAAAAAGTATGTTCATTTAATATTGGTGATCATATTCTCTTTAAATATCACCTATGGAAAGTGTAATGAGATTTGACAAGAAAAGAAGGTTGACACCGAGATACGTGAAATCATATAAAGTATTAGAAAGGATTGACAGTGTAGCATAAAGTTTGGCTCTTCTTTTAGGTAAGAGCCATGTTGTTTGGTATTCTATATCTGAATGCTATGGAACTATATGCCAGAATTGTTCTAGGTATTGAAGTGCAAATCATTGATGTTAATGAAGAAATGTCGTAAGAGTAGAACCAATAGAAAGTGTAAATCGTCAAATATAATAATTTCGGAACAAAGATATTTCAATGGTAAAAGTATAGTAGAGGAATCAGTATATGAAAAAGTGTACATGGGAGAGTGAATAGGATATGAAAATCAAGTATTTGTTATTGTTCCAATATAGAGATACATGTTTACTTGAAATTCGAGGATGAATTTTTTTGAAGGAGGGTAGAATGTAATACCCTAAAAAAAAAAAAAAATTGCATAACAAGTTTCTGTGAAATAAGTTCTCAGTGTATGGATTAAAATTATCAAAATAGCTAAGGATAATTTTAAAAACTCAGTTAGAGTGAAAACGAGAAAATTTTTCTGAAATCGTCGGTACCGATATCACTACCATAAAAATAGCAGTTCGGTCGACGGATAAATTTCTGATTTTGGCAAGAGGGTAAATGAATACAGTAAAAAGAAATATGAGAAAATATTTAAGAACACTGATAAAGTAAGCGATGACAAAATCGTAAATAAAGAAAACTTTGGGTGAATAGTAAAAATCAGACAGTCTGAGTTTCAGAACAACTCTGAAACTATTTTTATTTAATAGTATTAATAAAAATAAGATGTTTAAATATTCACTTTGAATTCTAATTCCCGACAGAATTATCGGACTAATTTACCGAGCGAAAAAGGACCAAAAATAAATTTTAGAAATTTGGAGGACCAAAAGGGTAATTTGTCAATTTTGTCTTACTAAAAAAGCAAGACTTAACAAAAAAAATTTCTGATTTCTTCTTCTCCACCTGTGACCAAATTTCTTCCTTCCCATTTGATTTTGTTTTTCTTGATTTGTGAAAGAAAAGTGTTGGAAATCAAAAACTAAAACTATACAAACATTTAACTACCAAATTAAGCCATGGAAAATCAAGAAAAATTCAAGAATTCCAAGGAGCAAATTTCAGCCATTTGAGGATTTTTGGTTAAGTTGTTTGTTTGTTGGTTTTTATGGTTTAATTAGGTTAATTTGATGATAATAGGATTGGATAAATGGTTTAATTGCATCAATTAATGCATTAAATAATTTTTCCTAATTTTTGAACTCTAAAATGAAGTTGTGAGTTTGGAAATTGAGTATATAAATTAGGATGTGTAAATTGACTATGGAATAAGTTAATTGGGTATTAATTGATGTTCATATCGTTATAGAAAATTCGTTTGAAGAAAATCGCCGATTTTGGCCTAAACCGAGGATTTGAGGAATTGGGTAGCAAATATATTGTGCTTGGTAATTTGGAGTGTTAGGTAAGTCTCTTATGCTTCAAATTACTTGCCTAAATTGATAAAATTCCATTTGGAATCCAACTGTGAAAAATGGTTATTGGATGAACCTAATTAGGGCAAATTGCCTAAAATTTGTGCTTGATTTTTGACTTATGTTTCCTTGTCTATTTGATTCAATTGTTGAAGATTATTGAGTTGTGGTTGTTGCCTTTAAATTGCTTTCCATATGCTTGTTTGTTGATAATTGGGGCAATATCAATATTACACCAAAACCATGCTGAAAAATCCGTAGGCCAACCATTTGAATGCCACCGTCGCCAGCGACAATGACATGCCAATTGCGTCAACTTTTTTGCCGTAAATGACCAAATCATGTTCTCATTTTTTATCGTTAGACCTTTGGTCATCGTTTAATTGATTATTATTGATGTCTCATTGATTTTATGCTCATTAAATTGATTCTAATGAGTTATTGATACTTGTCTTGCCATTGATTCTATTGATTGATTGATATTGAGCTTGCTGAGATGGAGGATACCATTGTTGCATAATGGTGTCCATTGATAAGTTTCTTTCTCATATTGATCTTAATGTGGTATGACAGAGCTAC
>CANXYC011020956.1:0-32038 GCA_948193065.1 Aleurites moluccanus | reverse complement strand
ACCCCTCCCTAGCAGAGGTCATAACATATATCTGTGTACACAGCCGATGGTTTGTTTCTACACCATTGAAGTAGTCCTGTTATAACATATTATATGCAGATGTCTCATATAGCATAAACATATCAAATAAGTCTCATATAGAAATAAATATAGCATAATTTTATCTCATATGGTTGTGAAAATATCATAAATATATCCATAATCAATAATATAACAAATTTGGATCATGTCAAAAATTTGTCCGATGGGACCCAAATTGCACTACCACAACTAGCTCCCAAATTACGGGTCCGTTTCTCATTTTTCAGGCACTTTCTGGTTTGCCTTGAAATTAATAATTACATGGCATTTTCTTTGTACCAATAACAAGTACATATATATAATAGACAATTAGGCTTGGTTTCAGGTCAAAAAGCCTTTCAAAATAATTTTTATAGCCATTCAAAGTTTGTGCCAATTATAGGCATTTCGAAAGCTCTATTTTAGGTCATATTGGCAAATTTGCCCAAAAATGGATCATTAATGGTTTTCAAGCAAGGTTATCATTTCATATGTATAAATGCATGACTTATGAATGAATAATACATCAATCATATATATAGACTCACCTCTATCAAAATTTCCAAAATACTCCCACATAAACCCTAGCCAGCCCGCGACTCGCCGTCGACTGCTCTTATCTGGGAACTTTCTCCTATAATATCAAAATTGCTCTTATAAGACATATACTCACTATAAACCATATCAAAAAACATATCATACCATATTAAGGCATATTCAAGCATATTAACACATGTTATCATGCATAAACACACATTGACCCATATTGCACCTTAAAGGCTCTATATCACTCTTTTAACACTTTTCATCTCTTTTATGCATCAAATGCATTTCTATCATCATATATCATTCACATTTCACATGTTCATCATTATTATGCTAAGTTATGAACTTCCAAACACTTAGCTCAATATTCCATACCAAACATACACCAATTTTCAAGTATGCTTTCAAATCAATTATACCATTCAATCTTTCCACATTTAAACTTACACATTCCAATCATTTTAGCCATTATACTATATTCAAACCTTACTTCCTCATTTGCATTAACCTAACACCTTAAAGTAGTAAAGTCAACATGTTATCACTTTAATAGAAATCATTCCATTCTTCCATTTTTCAACACCAATGAAATATACAACATTAATATACACCAAATGCATAACATTCCACTACAAATACCTATCAAACATCAAAGCACATTCATCATTCCAAGCACCTCAAACTTTCGGCCAAACTAAGATTCATTCCGAATGTGTTTATTTCCATCATTTAGCCATCAATTCATGTTAATTACATCAAATACATATCATTCATACCTTTAAAACCATTAAACATCAAAGTTCAACATCAATGTTCATCATCACATATTTCGGCCATTCTTGAATCCTTAACCAAATGAGTTTGTTTCCATTATTCAACAAAACTTCATATCATACACATCATTTAAACCAAAAGAATCATCAAAATCATACTATGATTCAAAGTTCTTCCTATAAGGGTTTCAATCCATCTTTTTGAATTCTAACCATACAAAACATGTTTTGATCACTAATAAACATCAAGGAACATCATATAAACATAATTGAATGAAAAGAATTCTAAATCCAACAACTTACCAAAAATTCTTCAAAAACTTCAATGGATTAATTCTTAGCTTTTACAAGTTTTTCCTTGAAATCTAAGGTTATATTTATGTTTAGGCTAATGGAATTGATATGTTTTCATCCAAAAATGAAAGAAAATCATAAGCTTTGGTGTTGTCTAATGGTGGCCGAAACTTTGGTGAAGAAAAAAGAGAAAATGGTTGGTGATTTATGATAAGGAAGATGACAATGGTGAAGTGGTGGGAAAAATCCACCCAAATATCAAAAATATGATCTTATGCATTTGGTTTATGATAGATATGGTGAAACCTAGCCATCCAACCATCCATTATTCTTACTTTTATAATATTGGTTAATCAAAGTCAACAAAGATGGCTTATATGTACATTTGATACACCAAATCCAAAACCAAAGCTAGTAATCCTATACTTTTGAGCTTATGATATGAATTGTGAAACCTATTCATCTAACCATCCATTTCTTCATCATTTCATCCAATGGTTACATTTAATCAAGCCTAAAATGATGCCATAGAATTGCATACACCATATAATTCCATACCTCAAAGAAAAAGACCATTTTGCCCTTAGTTCAACCGAAGCACCTCAATTGAGCAGCTTGCCGGGAACTATTTTCAATCGGGTTTATTTCTCTAACAAAACTTTAAATAAATAAAATAACATCATTTTCATGTCCTAATATTCTTTTCTACCTTCAAATATCATGTTTATTTCCATAAAACTTGAAGGGGTGTGAAATGACCATTTTACCCCTAGTTCACCAAAAATTGAGTTTTTCCCGGTTTCTTCCTAACAGCTTTTAAAGCACTTTTACATGTGTAAAACTTTCTAAAACATGCATATTCATACAATTTAAATATAAACATGCATAATATATAACTTTCAAGTATAACAAACATCTCTCAAGTTTGCTCCTTTAAAGCTTAAGTTCTAAGCCTTTAAACTGGGGTGTTACACAGATGCACTTAGTAGGAAATCTATGGGTAGTTTAGCACACGTGACTATTACAGAAAAGCCTCTAGTGCAGGAGTTTAGGGAATTAGTAGTAATGAAATTAACTCTGGATTTTGAATTACAGGGGCAAGAACATGTCCTGATAACACAATTTCAGGTTAAACCCTTGTCATTGGATGAGATAAAGAATTCCCAAAGCAAAGATTCACAGCTAATGAAGATTATGGAGTTAGTTAGTGAAGGTAAGGCTCCTGAATTTATAGTTAGGGACAATGTATTGAAATGTATTGACAAATTGTGTGTACCTGACTATGATGGGTTAAGAAGATAGATTATAGAGGAGATCCATTATGCTCCATACACTGTTCATCCTTGAGTGACAAAGATGTATCATGATCTGTAGAAGCATTATTGGTGGCCTAATATGAAGGTGGACATAGCTAAGTTTGTGTCTACTTGTTTAGCCTGTTAGCAAGTTAAGGTGGAACATCAGAAGTCATCTGGTTTACTACAGGAGATTTAATTGCTAGAATGGAAATGGGAATAGGTAACTATGGACTTTGTGGTTGGATTGCCAAAGACACAGAGAGGCTATGATTCTATTTGGGTAATAGTGGATCGGTTGACTAAATCAGCTCATTTTCTAGAAGTAAAGACCACGTATACAGCAGCTCAGTATGCCCAGCTATTTGTTGATAAGATTGTCAGATTACATGGTGTACCATTGGTGATCATTTCTGATAGGGGTACTCAGTTTACTTCTAGATTTTGGCAGAAATTCCAAGAGGCATTGGGTACTGAATAGCGATCTTCTCTCATAATCCAATCCCGTAGCCCATCAAAATCAGGTACACATATACGTTTCCCACACTTCAGTACCTCGTCCTCTACTGTAAACTCTGTCATCTTCCCATTTTGTACCGCTCCCTTGAGTTTCAATAGATATGGATCCCTATCCTGAGCCACTTTAATATCATCAAGTAATAGTGACTTCACCCAAAATTGGGCTATCAGAGCCTAGTTCCGATCCTGGGATCCCAACTCCAACTCCACTCCCAAATCTACCAACTCTCTCATCTCTCGAATCAAAGGTCTCCTGCCAACCACAATATGAGCTAGACTGCCCATGGATTTCCTACTTAATGCATCAGCCACTACGTTGGCCTTACTCGGGTGATAAAGGATCTCACAATCATAATCTTTAAGTAGCTCCACCTATCTACGCTATCGAAGATTCAGATCCTTCTGCTGAAATATATACTATAAACTCTTATGATCAGTATATATCTCACATTTCGATCCATACAAGTAATGTCTGCAAATCTTCAGTGCAAATATAACAGTTGCCATCTCCAAATCATGAGTTGGACAATTTGCTTCATGCTTCTTTAACTGACGAGAAGCATAAGCAATTACCCTACCAATCTACATCAACACACCCTAGACCAATCCGAGAAGCATCACAATACATAGTGAATTTCTCCCCCTCTATTGGAAATGCCAACACTGGAGCACTAGTGAGGCAATACTTTAAAGTCTGAAAGTTACGATCACACTCATCATTCCATATATAACGCTCCTGTTTTCGCATCAATCTAGTGAATGGAACTGCAATCCTGGAGAAATCCTTCACAAACCTCCTGTAATACCCAGCCATACCCAAAAAACTGTGAACCTCTGAAATACTGGTAGGTTGAGGCCAATTAGCAACCGCTTCAATCTTATTAGGATCCACCTTAATACCATCTTTGCATATCACATGCCCAAGGAAACACACTTCGGTTAGCCAGAACTGGCATTTAGATAACTTAGCATACAACTGATGCTCCTGAAGTGTCTGCAAAACAATCCTCAGATGCTCTATATGCTCCTTCTCACTCCTAGAATGGATAAGTATGTCATCAATGAATACAATGACAAACTTATCCAAATATGACCTGAACACCCTGTTCATCAAATCCATAAAAGCAGCCGGTGCATTGGTCGAACCGAATGGCAACACCAAGAACTCATAATGCCCATATAGGGTCCTAAAAGAAGTCTTAGGTATATCACCCTTCTTAATCTTCAACTAGTGATACCCAGACCTCAGATCAATCTTCAAAAAATGGCTAGCCCCCTACAGCTGATCAAATAAGTCATCTATCCGAGGCAATGGATACTTGTTCTTCACTGTCACCTTGTTCATCTGCTTATAGTATATACACATCCTCAAAGAGCCATATTTCTTCCTTACAAACAGTACCGGTGCACCCCAAGGAGAACTACTCGGTCTCATGAAGCCTCTATCCAATAGCTCCTGTAACTGCACCTTCAATTCCTTCAATTCAGTTGGAGCCATTCTGTATGGAGGAATAGATATAGGGTCAGTGCCTGCATCCACCTCAATCTTAAACTCAATATCCCAATCTAGGGGAAATCCTGGAAACTCCTCAGGAAACACATTAGGAAACTCCCGAACTATCGATATCTGATCAAGTTATACAGAAGACCTCTGTACAACTATCACATATGCCAAATAGGTTGAACAGCCTTTCCCAATCATCCTTTTAGCTTGGATAGCAGAAACTATATTAACCCGAAACTCCCGAATATCACCCTAAAACTCAAACTCTGGATGCCCCTCAAGCTGAAATCTAACCCTCTTCCGACAACAATCAATAACTGCTCGGTGACTCATAAGCCAATCCATACCCAGAATAACATCTAACTCTAATATAGGCAACTCAATCAAATCAGCATGCAATATGTTATCATTAATGTCAATCACACAGTCAGGATAATAATAATCCACATCAACACTATCACACATAGGAGTAGCAATCATCAAAGGCACATCTAACAATCTCCTTTTCTTATTAAATTTAGGTGCAAAGTGTGGTGACACAAAGGAGTGAGTAGCACCCGAATCAAATAAAGCATCTGCAATCTCATTCTAAATCAAGATAGTACCTGTGACCATATTGTCTGATCTCTGGGCCTCCTGGGTGTTGACTGCAAACACTCTATCCTGAACCATATCAGCTGGAGCCTGACTACTACTGGGAGCCTGTCCTCCATTGCCTCTGCCTTTGCCTGAAGCCTCTCTGTCCATATTCTGACTCATCTGCAACACTGGCTGAGAAACCATAACAGATGGCTGCTGCTCAGCCCTCGATGGACATTTGTTAGCATAGTGGCCCTGCTGGCCACACCTCAAACAAGCACAAGTCTATCTCCAACACTCCCTTCCATGTCTCCGACCATAAAAGCCACAACTAGGAATGTTGGGTGTCTGTACAGCTGGTCTCGAAGAGCCTTGAGAATAGACAGGTGCTGACTGAACCACTAGCAGTCCCCTAGTATGAATCCTCCTCCTCTTACTACTAGCTGTATACCTCTGATCAAACCGAGGCACTGGCTCTGTCTGCCTAGGATGGGAGCTGCTCTCCCCTCTAATCTAAGATCCTAGACCCCCTTTCCTCTTCTAGTCCCTCTTAGCCCTCTCTGCCTTATACTTCTCTTCCATCTATGTCACCTTATCAATCACTATAGCCAAAGAAGTAAACTCAGTAGCCAGCAGAGCATTATATAGTGCAGCATGAAGACCCCTCCGAAATCTACTAATCAGATCAGCCTCTGTAGGAACAATATGAGTAGCATACCTACTCAATCTGATGAACTCCTCTGCATACTCCTCAACAAATTTATCCCTTTGCTCTAACTGCTCAAACCTAATCAGGTTACGGGTCTTCACCCCCTCAGTAATGAACTCATCAATAAGCCCCTGTCGGAACTCAATCCAGGTAGGTGGGTGCTCACCATAAAGCCTGGGCTTCATCCTCCTAGAAAAACAAGTCCATACCTTCCCCTTTAGTAATAGCCCAATGATCTCCACAGCTCTCAACTCAGAATATGGTAGTCTCCTCACTACCTTCTCTACCTCCTCCAAGAAATCCACAGGGTCACTACCTCTGTCTCCCCTAAACTCAGGCAAGTTTAACTTCAGAAAGCTAAACATCGATACACCACCCTCCTCAATCACTCTATGGCCTCCCTGTACAGCAGGCTCCTCAGGAACCCCTACTGGCTGCACAGGAGCCGGTGCCACTAGAACTGCCTTTGGTACCACAGGTGAAGGTACAACTGCTGGAGTTGGTGGTGGCAGTACATTCTGACATTCCTGCCTCAAATCAGCCAATTCTCTGCGCAACTTCATCATCCCTCTCATCATCTCAACTCTCCAGGGATCATCGCCCCTCACAGTATCCTCTGTAGTCCGTCAGGATCTAGACGGACCCTCTGAAATTGAGAATTCCCTGACAAACTACTCATTGGAGGCTACCTCTACCTCTCTGGTATCTCTGTCTCTATTGTTGGACATCTCTGCAATCTGTCGAGAAAGTAGGAAACGTACTCAATATATCACAGAAACATAGAATACTAACACATAACAGACGAATACAGCAAAAGATGACATATGAATTCCTATGCTCCATGGTTTACTTAATTCTACCCCATTCTGTACTTAGTTACTATTTCTCTGTAATCTAATCACTATTCATTTGTAACCTATACTTTGGTGTCTATAACCTAGAGCTCTGATACCACCTCTGTCATGACCCGTTTCCGGATCGCAACGGTCCTAGGATGCGGGAATGGCGATGGGCACCCGTAGAACCCAGTATCACATGCACAATCTATAAACCATAATATATTATCAATATTACTTAGTTATCATTTATTTTGTCATTCTGTAATTCATTTTGTAATTTGGTGTAAATGGCTGTGATAATCAATACATCATATCATATAACTCATCATATCATATAACTCATAATATCATTACATACATATATACTTATTCATTTCCTAGCTAACCCATACATACCCCATGGAGCAACTAGATTATAAACATCAAAATAATAATACAGAATCAGAATATATACATCAAAACAGCTAGCAGAAATCCTCGGATGACAAACGATAGGATTCTATAATCTACTCCTTTCCTGAAATGGGTAAACAAAGAAAAGGTGAGTATATAAGATACTCAACGAATCTATATACATCAACAAATAAACAATAGGTAATAATGGAGCAATGGTGCCAATAGGTCAAGATACAATATCCAAAATCAGTAATAGGTTTCAGTATAGCCAAAGAACAAAGCATAGTCTCGGTATCATATGGAAAGACAGATAAAGGGATGGACTATATGAAATCATACAATCTCCAGTAGAATCAGTATGGACTATATACGAACATATAGTCTCCAGTAGAATATCAATATCAATGAGCATAAGACTGATAAGATCTTATGGCTAGGACCATAACCCCTCATAGCTAGGGCACTAATAATATAATGTGCACATCACTAACAGTATTTTCCCACTACCCCATCGGATCGGTAGCTCTATCAAGCCACATTAGGATCAATAAGAGGAAACAACATATCAATGGATACCATTATGCAACAATGGCATCCTCCATATCAATAAGCTAAATATCAATCAATCAATCAATAATAGGATCCATGGCATTGTAATAGGTGATATACAAACAATGGTAAGTGGTTTGGTAATCAATAAAGACATGGAACAAAAGTTGGCTCGGCAAAGGAAAATGGTAGGCCAATTGGCATGCCAACATCGCTGGCGACAATGGCATTCAAATGGTAGGCCTATGGAATGCAAACAATAGGCCAAAGACAAAATGAACTAGGCCTTTTCATAAACACTTGGTGGGCATACAATGGCAAGCCAATTGGTTAGGTTTTGGTGCAAATTTGACTTGCCCATTTGAATCAATAACAAATCACATTGCAACAATACAATAGGTATCAAAGAACTACGATTAAACAACATCACATTGGATCAAATTGGCTATGGAATTCAAGACAAAATCAAGCAAAATATAAGGCATATGAATAGTGAATTGCAATCGGCCAAAATGACACTTTCAATGTAGGATTCAAATTTCAATTTTAACACAATAGGCAAGTTAAAGGATGCATATAAGACTCACCTAATCTTCCAAATTTCTTTAGAAAATTGAATTCCACCACAATTCACCAATGGAGCCAAATAGGGCAACCTTGCCAAATCTTGAATTCTACATAAAACAATCCATCAATTAGTTACCTATTAACCTCCAATTGACATATTCTAACATCAATTAACATTAACTAACACTAATTCATCAAATCCTTTCTTACAACTTCAATTAAGCTAGGTAATTTAGGCATTTTCAACAATTTGCATCAATTGATGCAATCTAACCTAAAACCCATCAAATTCAAGCTTAAAATCATATAACTAAACCATAAAAACAAACAAACTAATTGGTTACCTTGAATGAATGATATTGTCGAACCCTTCCTTCAATTAGTCCTTAGTTTCCTTTGATCTTTCAAGCAAATTGATGGAAGAGATGGATAGAACAATGTTGGAACTCAATTTTTTGGAACTTAATTTTTCTATGAATTTTTCTAAGATTTTTGGTGAAATTTGATGAAGAAATGGATGGAAATGGAAGGTATCTTGGTTTGGCCATAATAATAAAAATAAGAAGAAGATGAATAAAATGGCTAAGTGTTGGTATATATATTAAAATCATATGGCAATTTACCTTTTGGTCCTTAAGTTTCCAAGTAATTAGGTTTTGACCCTAACTTCTTCTGTAATTTATTCTGACAATTCTGTCAGGATTTGAATTTCAATGTGTGGAGTCAATAAGCTTATTTTAATTTATACTTATTTATACAAATGGTTTCAGAGTCATTCTGTAACTCCGACGGACCAACTTTTACTATTCACCTTAAAGTTCAATTTATTTCTAAATTTGCCATTGGTTACTTTTTCAGTGTTCCTAAATGATTTTTACTTCTTTCTTTTTACCAAAATTACACATGCTTTATAGTGATCTTTTATCCCCAGGTCAACTTCATAAATTCTTCTGTTGACCGGACTGCTAATTTGTCGGCAGTGTTCCCGACACCGCCGATTTCTGGAAAAGTAACTAGTTTGCTTTCTAAATGTGTCTCTAAAATTGTTTCTCATCATTTCAAGACTTATGAATCACATACTGAGAACTAAATCATGCATTTGAGTTATAACTTTCTAGGGTATTACACTATCTAATTCTTCATAAAATGAAAAATTATCCTCCTTCCATCATTAAAGGCATCCAAATCTCCTCCTTCTCCAAAACTCCACCAATTTCAGCCAAACTTCAAGCAAAATCGATAGAAAACTCTATTAAACTTTCGATTAAAATAGTTTCCATAAAAAATTTCTAGAAATTCAAGCTAGAAATTGAAGAATAAATCAACCTAGATTTCGGCCACAGCTTGAATTCAGGTGAGGACGATTTTTTCTTCATTCTTTTGATTCATTTAAGCTATATAAATGATTACAAACATTATTAGATCGATAGATTTCAAGATTGGATCGAATTGGAGAAAACCCTAAAACTAGGTTTATGTTTGAAATGGATTTTTTGTATAGGATTCCATAATTCTAATTAATGTTTAAATATGTTAGTTAGCATCTATTTAAAGCTAAATATGTAGTAAAATTGATTGTAGAATCGAAGGAAACTAAAGAACACTACTTTTGCCTATTATAAGCAAATCGACGATTTATCGAGTAAACGATCGAACCATATGCATCCTTAAACCTTCATTTGATCAATTTTAAATGAATATGAAACTTGCAACTTTTTTACATTTGTCATTCCTTTGAATTTTCCTTGAATTCAAGCTCCGATAATGTTGTTTATTGATGCATATAAACCCTGTTTGAGAATGCCTTTGTGTTTGCTGCCATTGGGGCTTGAATTGTGAACTTTGGTTATTGATCAATATGTCCCAAAACTATATTTATCTAGTCCTAAATTGGTGTACACCAAGTGCTCGACAAAATGACCTTTGTTAATTTCCTTAAGAACCCAATTGTTACCAAATTTGCTAAAACGGGTGACTTCCTTTATCACCTGTGTAAATTTGTATGTTCATTTGTTGATCAATATGTCCCAAATTTGTAAATTGCCTTTATGTTTGTTGTCATAGGGTCTGATCCATCTTATGCTATTTATATATTATATTGATAATGATATGCATTTCATTTCCCAATATTTGTTATATATATGCGGTTATTATTTCTCCCAGTGACTATACATCTATATTTGGTGTCTATAAACCATTTTCCTTGATTTGGTCCTTTGGTGTGCTGTCTATGAACCAATTGTTATTTATTTTCATTTGTTGCTACCTACCTAAACTCTATGTGATAATATATATATTCACTCACTGAATATGAAAATACTCACCCTTTTAGTGGTTTAATCTTTTCAGTTCAGGAATAAAGTTGATCTAGGATTTCTTCATCAGTGGATCCAATTGTGTTATAATAATGTAAATATTGAACTTGTATATATATTTCTTATGTATATTTTAGATGCTCCATGGATATGTAAATTATTGGGATGATTAAGTTTAGTAAGGTCTATAATATGATTAGTTACTGATATATAATATAAATGAGATGTGTTGAGATCATATATGATTACAGATAATGATAGATAGACTGGTTAAATGAATATAGATATGTTATAGTAGGTGATGTTTACAGGTTATAGATTGGTTCTATAGGTGTCGATAGCCTTATGTTGTTCCTATATCCTAGGACCATCATATTCCAAAATTGGGACGTGACAAGAAGCCTTGTTCAAATCGCAATAATCTACACACATCTTAACCCTCCCATCCTTCTTGGGAACATGAACTATGTTGGCAAGCCATTCAAGATAATCTACTACTTCTAGAAACTCAACCTGAATCTGCCTAGCTAATTCCTCTTTTACTAATTTAGCTCATTTCGGTCTCAACCTTCTAATCCTTAGCTTAACTTGTCTTATATGAGTAAAGCTTAGAATAGTGTGTTCAGCTATGGAGTGTTTTATTCCCAGCATATCTTCGTAACACCAAGCAAAAGCCTCTTGATTTCTAATTTATATTTCTTTTATCTTCTCACTTTGTATAGATGCAAGATCATACCCTAATTGCAATTCTTTTGGGTTTTCACTTGTATTTAAATTAAAAGGATGCAATTGCACATAATTAATATGAAAGATACTTTTGGAATGCATGATATGAATGCTACCATTAAGATCAACATCTAACAACTAAGCAAATCCAGAGCTCATTTCACTGATCTTAGAATAAAAGTTCACATCATCCTCATTTGCATCACTAAAAGAGACAAACTCCTCATTTAAAAGGTCTTGAGAACTTGGCATGACCTATTCTTCCTCAAACATAGCGGGCTTTATAGCTTCGACATTGTCATCTTCATTAACCTCTAACTTCAAGAGGGAATCCTCCACCTCATATTCTAACTTCTTAAGAGATAGTACTTCTGTGAAGATCTCAAACCCAAGATATATCTTGCCATTGAATTCCTATGGCTCAAGATAACCAAGATAAGGCAAAATGTACCCTTGATTTATGAACTAGTCCCTAAGATGGGTTCCTTTCCTTGGAATGCTTTTCTCTTTGTCGGGTTCATATCTTAGCCCTTGAGTGGTAGTTTACCCTTTAAACTCAGGCATTTATGGGATTCCTTAGTTTCTGAGTCCTAAACCCATCCTAGGAAAGAATGTCATATTCTTAAGGATATTAGCTACCTTTGGATCATACCAATCTTCCATAATCATAGCTACTTGAAATCCATTCAGATGGGGTAAAGACTCAATATCAATGTTAATCGCATCGATCTCCTTTTCAGGCATAGCATGTATGGTTATGATCTTCTCCTCATGTGAATTTTTTATCTTTTGGTGCAAGATAGAAGGAACACCTCCTAAGGCATGGAACCAGGGATGTCCTAATAGTAAGGCAAAAGGTGGTGAAATATTGATAACTACAAACTTGACCACTGACTCAATAAGTCGGACCTTTTTCACGGTCTTAAAGACACCATCTGCTATTCTTTTAGAATTATCATAGGCCCTTATCACCATCTCTAACTCATCCAAATCCTCCACACTCATGCCAATTTTGGCAAGGATTTATTTAGGACAAACATTAATGGATGACCCATTGTCCACCATTACACATAAGGTTTTTCTACCTTTGAGCTTAGCTGTTATGAGCAGAGGCTTAATATGCTTCCTCTCTTATGGAGGCAACTCCTTATTTCCAAAGGTAATTAAACCCTTCTTATCACACTCTTGTTCATTTGAATTTAAAATCCTTACTATTTCTTCAGGAGTGGTTAAGGTTGAAATGGTAATGTTAGAAAAAACTTCAAACATTGCTTTCTTATGCATTTCAGATTACATAAGGAATTTGCATATGTTAATGTTAGCTTGGATTTTCTTAAGTTGCTTCAGGACAGTGTCATCATCTATTTTCTTCTTATGATCTTATATCCTTCTAGAGCCTTCTCCATCTCACTATCCTTCTGTTAGACCTTTAGTGTTCTAACATGCTCATTTTGATAGGTACAAATAACAAATTAATTAACTAATGTTATTTGCTTCATTATATGCAAGGTTTACTTTTTAGATTGCAATTTGCTGGTTTGTAGTGCCTGTTACATATTTAAGTAGCCCCCACTACTTATAGATAATGAAGGCAAAATCTATGAAGTTCGATAAGTAGCGCCCGCTACAAAGAAGTTGCAGCCACTATAAAGAGATCCAGAAGGTCCTGCTACTTATATAAGTCCACGTCGCTACATAAGTTGAAGTTCAGTAGCAGCCCCTATAGACATGTCACCGCCGCTAGTTTCATGTCCAGAAGGTTCAGAAGATCAAGGGTCTAAGGAGCAGAGCAGTAGAGCCCGCTATAGGGAGTAGCATCTGCTACTGAGAGAGCTCAGGGACACATAAGCATTTTGCAGAAATTGGATGAAATGTTGCACCCGCTACATGTTAAGTAGTGTCCACTACCCATAGAATCCATCACTGCTACGAGGTTAGTTGAAGTCGTGAAGTTCTTCATTCCAGGTTGAGTCGCGCCCGCTATAAGTTAAGCAGCCCCAGCTACTTACTTAGTAGCGCTTGCAACTCCTTATGTAGCCGCTGCTACACTTCAAAAACTGATAGAAAAATAACAATTACAAGTATGAAGATTTGCATTTTATGCATATTTAATGCACCCAAACAGCTCTATTAAGCTTAATACTATTTAATGAGTTGGTATGAAGTTAATGGGTGTTGAACAACCTATATTCTTACATTAATTCATACTATTGAGCATTTAAGTATTTTTTTAGCTTAGTTTTGATTTTTTACATTCTAAGAGAATTAATTGCTATTCTTCAAGGTTATTAAAGTGTAATTAATTTTTGAGAGTTGGGTAAAAGTTATTGGGTAATTTCATTCTCATCTCTTATAGTTCTATTGAGTTTTGTGTAAGCCTTATTATAAAACACATTGTAAGGTTTAATGTGAGCCAAAACACTTAAGATTTGATCTTGTACCTATGAAAAAGATCTAATTATTGAAATACTTAAGTGTGATCTTAAAGAGTGGACATAGACTTATTTTAGGCTGAACCACTGTAAATTCTTTGTGTTTAATTTTCTCTCATTCTTCACCTTATTATTTTTTAGTTGTTGTTAATTTTTAAAACAACCAATTCACCCCTCCCCCCGTTTTGATCACCAAAGGAATTTCAATTGGTATCAGAGCTTTGAATCCACATCTCTAAAGATTTAATCATCTTGGATCAAAGATCAAATGGTAAACCAAGCAAGCAACATCATTGAAGGCGGTTCCACTATGAGACCACTTTACTTCAACGGCACCGACTATCCTTATTGGAAAAATAGGATGGAAATCTACACGGATAGTAATGGCATTGATCTTTGGGATATTGTTGAAGCAGGTTATATGGTTCCTACAAAAACCATTGATGATATGAAAATCATCAAACCAAAAATTCGAATTGACAGTTGTGGAAAAGAAAGCGAATGGGAGGAATAGAAAAGCAATGAATACTCTCTATTGTGCTTTGAGTTGAGAGGGGTATGGCAAAATCTCCCATAACATTTTGGCAAAGCAAATTTGGGACACTTTTGAGACCACTAATGAAGGAACTAATCAAGTCAAGGGTAAGAAGATTCAAATTCTTACCCATGAATATGAGCTCTTCCAAATGTTACCCAATGAGAAGGTATCTGAAATGTACAATCATCTAATAGTGATTGTCAATAAAATGAGGAAGCTTGGGAAGAACTATTCTAAATAATACATCAATTGCAAAACTTTTAGAGTTTCCCCCAAGAAAGATTAGGAAGTAAGAGTTGCAACAATTGAGGAAGCCAATGACTTGAGCACCCTCTCAACCGACAATTTGTCGGGAAAACTTCTCACTCATAAGATTACACTATCTCAAGATAAAGTGGAAGAGAAGAATAAAGGGATAGCTCTCATTGCTTCCAATGAGGCTTCTTCAATTGATAGTGATGAAGAGGAAGATGACGAAGACATGGCTTTGCTCACCAAAAAGAATAAGAAATCTTATTCTTAGGAAAAAGAAGAAAAAAAAAGCCTTTTGAAAGATATGAGAAGTCCAAGAACAATCAAGTCAAATGTTTTGAGTGTGACAAATTTGGTCACATAAAAGCGAATTGTCCATGATTGAAGAATAAGAAAAGCTTCAAGAAGAAGGCAATGGCGGCCATGATTTAAGTGACTCCGATAAAGAGAAGGAAGCTAGCAAAAATGAGGTAGCCAATCTTTGCTTCATGGAAATTGAAGATGATTCATCTTCAAGTAAGGTTAGTAATTCCAAATTTGACTCTAATAATGATGTCATGCAAATTATGGATACATTACTTTCAAAATATCATAAGTTGTAAAACAAAAATGATAAATTGAAAAAAATGTCTAATGAGATCTTAGATGCTTGTGATGCTTATAGAAGTGAAATAAATGAATTGAATGCATCTAATGATGAATTGAAAAAGGCCATTTACCTTAAGGATCAAGAATGCAATAAGCTAAAGAATGAAATACCTTATTGAAAAACAAAATAAATTCTCATAATGCATGTATGTCCAAGCTTTGTAATGGTAAAGAAAAATTGGACAAAATACTTGAATCCCAAAGGTGTCCTACTATTAAGTATGGACTTGGCTATAATGAAAGGGATGCCCCATCAATATCTAAGACTACATTTGTTAAGACATTAAATTCACATGCTCACATTGATTATACGCCTCTACCTAAAAATTCTAGGCCTAGAATAAATATGCATAAGCATGTCATGCATGACTCTTACTTTAAAAGTCCAAAGAATTCATATTCTAGACCAAAATCAAATTATGGTTATTGGCCTCCATATCATTTCAAACCACATTATAGGACAAAAGTCTAGAATTCATTTGAGATGTCACTATTATGGGAAATTGGGTCATTCAAATTTCAAATGCCATATTAGAAATGTGCATTTAGGATATGTTGATGTTAACCCTAAAGACCCAAATTTATTTGGGTACCTAAAACAAGATGAATTTCATCATTTATAGGAATGCTTGAAATCCACAAGGAAAGAAGAGTCATGGTATTTGGATAGTAGATATTCAAGACATATGATAGGCATTGCAAGTCTTCTCTCAAACTTGGAATAGAAGAAAGGAGGGAAGGTGACCTTTGGAGATAATGTCAAAGGTAAAATCATTGGAATTGGGAAAATTGGTAAGACCGATGAACCTTCACTTGAATATATGTTGTTGTTTAATGGTCTAAAGCATAATTTGATTAGTACGAGTCAATTATGTGACATGGAAAACAAAATTGCTTTTACTTTTAAGAGATTCTATGTAAAGCATTTGAAGGATAAAAAAAAATGTAAAGCATTTGAAGGACAAAAAAATTGTTTGTTGGTTATAGAATTGGTAATGTTTATATGATTGATATTAGTAGCATGCATAATGATAATGTTGATAGTGTGGTTTCTATTTGTGATGATGCATGGTTGTGGTATAAGAGACTTGGCTATATTGGCATGGATCACATTAATAACCTTAAGTCTAATGAGCTTGTAATTGGTCTCCCCAAGGTCAAGTTTCATAAAGATAAAATGTGTGATGCATGTAAATGGGCAAACAAGTCAAAAGTTCTTTTAAAACCAAAAATATTGTTTCTTCTTCTAAATCTGTAGAACGTTTGCATATGGACTTGTTTGCCCCTTGTAGAATATCTAGTCTTGGAGGTAAACAATGTGTATTTGTTATTATTGATGATTACTCTATATTCACTTGGGTATTATTTCTTGCTCATAAGGATGAAAGTTTTAAAGAATTCAAATCTTTTGCCAAAAGAATTCAAAATGAAAAAGGTTTTTATATCACAACTTTAAAAAGTGATCACGGAAAAATATGTTAATCATGACTTTAAAACCTTTTATTGTGAAATGGAAATTTTTCATAACTTTTCTACACCAAGAACTCCCCAAAAAAATGGAGTTGTAGAAAGGAAAAATAGAACACTTATTGATATGGCTAGAACTATGCTTAATGAGTACACACTTCCTAAGTACTTTTAGGTCCAAGTCGACAATAGTTTTTGTTATATTTCAAATAGACTTTTTGTAAGAGCAATTTTAAACAAAACTCTTTATGAACTATGTAATAGAAGAAAACCAAGAATTTCATATATAAGAGTATTTGGATGCAAATTCTTTATATTAAACACCAAGGATAATCTTGGAAATTTTGATTCCAAAACGGATGTAGGTGTTTTCTTAGACTATTTAACTTCTAGCAAAGCTTATAGAGTTTTTAGCAAAAAGAACTTTGGTTGTTGAAGAGTTCATGTATGTTACATTTGATGAAACTAGTCCTTTTGATGTGCATAGATTTGAACTTGTTGAGAATGATGACATATTTGATTCTGTGCATAATACATCCATTGATTTAGAGCCTCTTATTAAATCATCATTAAAGGACCATAATGATTTAGGAAATCCTTCCAAGGCCATAAAAAATCCACCTATCGATGTTGAACTTTCAAAGAATTGAAAATTCAAAAAGGACACCATAGAGACCTTATAATTGGTGAACCCTCTAAAGATGTAGCCACTAGATCATCTTTTAAAGAAATTGTGAATAACCTAGCCTTCATATCTAAGATTGAACTTAGGAATATTAATAAGGCTTTAGAGGATAAAAGTTGGGTTGAGACCATGCAAAAGGAATCAAACCAATTCGAGAGAAACAAAGTTTGGACCTTGGTTCCTAGACCACAAAACCATCCCATCATAAATACCAAATGGGTGTATAGAAACAAACTAGATGAGGTTGATGTGATCACTAGGAACAAGGCTAGATTGGTGGCAAAGGGGTATAATCAAGAAGAAGGAATAGATTATGATGAGACTTTTGCACCGATGGCTAAACTTGATGCTATTAGGATGTTGCTTGCATTTGTATGTCACATGAACTTCAAGTTGTATCAAATGGATGTTAAAAGTGCTTTTTTAAATGGTTTTATTGAAGAGGAAGTTTATGTTAAGAAATCTCCCAGTTTTGAACAATTTGATTTTCCAAATCATGTTTTTAAACTTTAAAAAGCTTTTTATGTTCTTAAACAAGCTCCTAGAGTTTAGTATGATAGACTTAGAATATTTTTTATAAATAATAGTTTTTCAAAAGGAAAAGTTGATATGACTCTTTTTATTAAAAAGGAAATGCATAACATATTGATTTTGCAAATTTATGCTGATAATATAATATTTGGAACTACTAATGAGGTTTTATGCGAGAAATTCTCTGCATGCGTGCAAAGTGAGTTTGAAACGAGCATGATGGGAGAATTGAAGTATTTCCTTGGATTACAAATCAAGCAATGTGATTGTGCAAATTTATGTTGATAATATAATATTTGGTGCTACTAATAAGGTTTTATGCAAGGAATTCTCTGCTACATACAAAGTGAGTTTGAAACGAGCATGATCAGAGAATTGAAGTACTTCTGGATTACAAATCAAGCAATATGAGGAAGGCATCTTCATTAACTAATCAAAGTACACAAAGGAACTTCTCAAGAGGTTTGGAATGGATGGAGCAAAAGCAAGTAGAACTCCAATTAGCTCCACCATCAAGCTTGATGTAACACCCTCAAATTTAATTTATATAACCTTGAATATATGTTACTTAAGCATAAATAAAGTTAGTTTAGACATTAGAATATCATACTTGCGCGATTTGACAAATCACTAAAAATCGACCTGGTAGATAAGTAAGCACGTAGATATTTTGATTAACGAACGGGTTCAGAATTTTAAATTTTTAATATCACCATTAGACTCATAAGCTGGTGAAATATTGTTTCAAAATTGAAACGGGACAAAAAGATAAATTGTTATAACTTTCAGGTTCAAAATACGAATACGAGAAGTATCGGGGGAAAAATCGAATTAGCTAAAAATTAATTAATATAAATAGCCATCTAATTCTCCAAAAATCAGAAAATTCTCCTCTTTCCTCCATTGTTACATCCAAGTCTCCTCTTTCTCCAAAACTCCACCAATTTCATCCAAACTTCAAGCAAAATCGATAGAAAACTCGATTAAACTTCTGATTAAGCTAGTTTCCATAAAAAATTCCAAGAAATTCAAGTTACAAATTGAAAAACCATTCAACCTAAATTTTGGCCACTTGAACAATTTAGTTGAGGATGATGTTTTCTTCATTCTTTTGATTCATTTAAGCTATATAAGTTTCACATCCCGATTTCGGAATGCGACAGTCCTAGGATGCAAGAGATGCCAGAAGCGACCGACACCCTTAGAACCTATTATCATATCTATCCATCACATGCTATACATATCAATCTATAGCCATATATTCACATAAGCACTATTCATTCTGTTACTCTGTCATTCATTTTGTAACTTTCTGTAATTACCATCTTCATAAACACATTTATATTTATACTCTAAAATATGTCATACACATATATATAATCTATCTATACCATTATACAATACCCATGGAACAGCTATATACATATATATAAAGATACAGTGTTAAATTAATTACACTCTTTTTATAATATTGTAGAATTCCTAGGAAGATAAAAGTCAGGAATCTGCCTCTACTATACACCTGGAAAGGGGAAACAAATGAAGGGGTGAGTATAAAAATACTCAGTGAATCTAATATGCATCGACCATAAGAAATGGTAGGAATATCAATAACAATAGGTAGATATTCAATGAATAATAATCTGCACACCAATATCAGAGTAAAGAACCAGAATACAGTCAGAGACTGTAGAAACCATATACAGGTGAATGAAGCTGTAATCCAGTCAATGGAATATATATATCACATATATATGATAGATAAGACAGATGAAGGGACATGAAACTCATATCACATGTATTCATTATGTATCAATAAATATAAGACTGATAAGGTCTTATGGCTAGGACCGTTAACCCTTCCCAGCTAGGGTATCATTATACAATGTGCACATTGCTGACAGTATGTACCCACTACCCTGTCGGAGAGGCAAATTTGTCAAATCATATCGAAATCAATAAGACCATGGAACAAGTCAATCAATATCAATATACAATGACAATCCCATCAAGTAGCAGTAGCTCGTGAATTTAATTAAACAAGACTACGATATAGCAATGGATAAGTAATAGATGAATCAATAAATAGTAGTAATATGATTAACAATTAACAATAGGATGGATCAAAAGTTGGACAAAACAAGTTAAGTGGTTGGCTCAATTGGCATGCCAATGTCGTTGGCGACAATGGCATTCAAATGGTAGGCTTAAGGATGAAGTCAATGGTAGGCCTATGAATTTGAACTAGGCATTTCATCGAACACTTGGTATGCAACATTCAATAGACATTTTGGGAAGGTTTTGGTGCAACATTGAAGTTGTCCCAATGTCAATCAACAAGTACACAATGTAGGTTATTCAATAGGCATTTGGTTTCCAACAATAAACATCATTTAAAGGATCAAAAAGGCATAGGAAACCAAAGGAAAACAAAGCAAAAATTCAAGGAAAACATGCCATACAAAGTTCGTCCAAACATGGCCTTTCAAGGTAGGTTTTCAAACTTCAATTCAATACTTTAGGCATAACAAAGGATGCATATTAAACTCACCCAGCACTTCAAATCACTTGAATTGCACACTTTGGCACCAAAGTATTCAAAGTAAGCAAAAATCACAACTTTCCTATTCTTTGATCTCTACATCAAATCAATCATATATAATCCATCTATTAGTCATTAATTAACATAATCTAACCTCATTTAACATTAAATAACACTAATTCAAAGATTCATCTCTTACAACTTTGAATTAGGGTTTCCAAATTAGGGAAAACCTATCAAATGCATCAATTGATGCAATTAAACACATTACCCATTCTATTTAACATCTAAAACATATAAATCAAGCATTGAACCAAAGAAATCAGATCTTTACCTTTGATTGAAGAATGGTCCAAAACTTTCAAGCCATCCTATATTGAAATTTCTTGATTTTACAATCAAACCAAGGTTGGAAATCAAATTATCAATGGTTTTGATTCAAGTTTCTTTTGGTTTTTCTTTTGATTTTGCAAGAAAATTTTGGTGGAGAAATTGGATGGGAGCATTCAGCCAAGGCATGAAAGGAGAAAGAAAATGGCCAAAAATTTATTAAGGCATGCTTATATAGTAAGTTAAAATTGGCAAATTGCATTTAAGTCCTTCAACTTTCTAATAATCATATTTTTACCATATTTTCTTCTGTAATTTATTCTGACAATTCTGTTGAGAATTGGATTTCAAAGTGGCAATTCAAATAACTTACTTTTATTTTTACTTTATTATAAAAATAGTTTCAGAGCCATTATGAAACTCAGATACTTGATTTCTTACTATGCCCTTAAAGTTTCACTTATTTACGATTTTTCCATTACTTACTTTTTCAGTGTTCCTAAACATTTTTCACCTCTTTCTTTTCACCATAATTACACATATATTTATGTGATTCTTTATCCCCTGGTTTGAATTAGAAATTCTTTAGTCAATCGGACTGCTATTTCCCAGGCAATGTAATTAACACCGACATTTTCCGGGATAATATCACAAATGCATTCTAATTGTGTCTCAAAAATTATCTTTAGTTATTTTGGTATTCCCAAACCAATAAATGATTAGATAACTATTCAATCACTGTAGTATTTCTTAGGTTATTACAATAAGTGATTAGAAACATGATTAGATCGATAGATTTCAAGATTAGATCGAAATTGGAGAAAACCTAAAAGTAGGTTTATGTTTGAAATGGATTTTCTGTATAGGATTCCATAATTCTAATTAATATTTAAATATGTTAGTTAGCATCCATTTAAGGATAAATATGTTATAAAATTAATTGTAGAATCGAAGAAAACTGAAGAAGACTACTTTTGCCTGTTATAGGCAAATAGGCGTTCTATCGCGTAAACGATCAAACCGTCGGTTATGATGAGTTATATCTATATTATTATTTATATTTAAACCTTTATTTGATCAATTTTCATCCATTTAAATTCCTGAAACTTTTTGGCAAAAGTGTTTCATTCGAGTTTCCTTTGAATTTTCCTTGAATTCAAGCTCTTATTGTGTTGTTTATTTATGTATGTAAACCCTGTTTGATAATGCCTTTGTGTTTGTTGCCATTGGGGCTTGAATTGTGAACTTTAGATTTTGATCAATATGTCCCAAAACTATATTTATTTATTCCTAAAGTAGTGCACACCAAGTGCTCGATAAAATAACCTTTGTTAATTTCCTTAAGAAATCAATTATTACCAAATTTGCTAAAATAGGTGATTTTATTTATCACCAGTGTAAATGTGTCTTCTTGACATATTTTGAACTTATATCCTTAATGACTTTTGTGGAATTTTCCCTATGCTATAATGTTCCTTTGTTAAGGATAATGATCCTATATGTGTTTACTTGCCTAAACAGCTCAATTGAGCTAGAGTTACAGAAATTGAACCTTATTGATTTTCTTTCCTATTTGCTATCTTTAACTTATTCTAATGTTTGTATGACAGAGCTACCTTACTGATGGGGTAGTGGGTAAATACCATCATCATTATGCATAATGAAATTTCAGTAATACACTAGCTAGAAAGGGTTATGGTCCTGGCTATAGGGTCTGATCCACCTTTTGCTATTTACATATTATATTGATAATGATAGGCATTTTATAGCCCAATATCTATTATATATACATGGTTATTATTTCTTCCAGTGCCTATACATCTATATTTGATGTTTATAAACTATTTACCTTGATTTAGTTCTTTGGTGTGCTATCCATGAGTTTATTGTTAATACTGTTCATTTGTTGTTTCCTACCTAGCTTAATGTGTGATAATATATATATTGACTCACTGAGTATGAAAATACTCACCCTTTTAGTGGTTTTATCTTTTCCGGTCAAGAGTAGAGCTGGTCAAGATTTATTCATCAGTGGATCTAGTTGTGTTATAATAATGTAAACATTGAACTTGTATATATTTTAGATACTCCATAGATATGTAAATTATTGGGATGACTATATATAGTATGGTCTGTAATATTATTAGTTACTGATATATAATGTAAATGAGATTTGTTGAGATCAGATATGATCACAGATGATGATAGATAGACTGATTATATAGATATAGATATGTTATAGCAGGTGATGTTTACAGGTTAAAGAATGGTTCTACGGGTGTTGGCATCCTTATACTATTTCTACATCCTAGGATTGTCATGTTCCAAAATTAGGATATGACACTTGACAAGGATGAACTTGGTAAGCCTGTTGAGGAGAAAAAATAAAGAGGTATGATTGGTAGTGTCACGACCCGTTTCCAGATCGCGATGGTCCTAGGGTGCGGGAGATGCCGAGGCGACCACCACCCGTAGAACCCATCAATCATTACAATGCAATCGTATTATTATAGCGGAACAATAACTTACCCAACATCAATCAATAGCATAATATATAACCACTCACTACACATATGCACTATTCATTCTATCACTCTGTCATTCATTCTATAACTTTCTGTAACTTCCATAACTTATACATTAGTAATCTCTAATATCCCCATACATACATGTTCATACTCTAACTATACTATACAAAACCCATGGAGCAGCTAGGATATGAACATACAAAATAATACAGTGTTCATAATATTACACTAATATAAGATCTATAGAATCCACAGAGAGTCAAAAGAGTTGGGATATTTGCCTTATACTCTGCACCTGAGAGGGTAAACAGTGAGAGGGTGAGTATATATGATACTCAGTGAATCTAATATGCATTGACCAATATAATAGATAACGGAATATCAATAAACAGTAGGCAGATGACATGAATTAATCAATCTGCTCAGGAATATCTATAATACAGAATCAAGTATAAAATATAACTGTAAGTAAACAATCACATCAATGAAGTACATATCATATGAACAAGATGGAAATGATAGATATAGAGCCATGAAACACATAGAAATGTGTCAAGCACAAATCACTATATATGTACATATAAATAAACATAAGATGGATCAAGTCTTATGACTAGGACATCCCTTCCTAGTACAGGGTATCAAATAATACATTGTATATAATGCCGACAACATGAACTCACTACCCTATCGGAATGGTAGCTCTGTCAAATCACCTCGGAGTCAATAGAAGCAATAAACACATCAATAGATACCATTTCAAATAATGGCATCGACAAGTATCAATAACTCATTAGTAATCAATTTAATGAGCATAAAGTCACTAAGACATCAATAATAATCGATTAAACGATGACTAAAGGTCTAACAACCAATAATGGAAACAAACATAAATTGGTCATTTGCGGCCAAAAAGTTGACGCAATTGGCATGCCATTGTCGCTGGCTATAGTGGCATTCAAATGGTTGGCCTATGAATTTTTCAGCATAGTTTTAGTACAACATTGACATTGCCCCAATTATCAACAAACATATACATGGAAAGCAATTTATAGGCAACAATCACAACTCAATAATCTTCATCAAGCATATCAATTTGGCATGGAAAACAAGTCCAAAACCAAGAGCAAAAATCAAGCCAATTTGCCATATTAGGGTTCGGCCACTAAGCCATTTTCACAATTGGATTCCAAATGGCATTTTAAAAATTTAGGCATAACAATTGATGCATAAAAAACTCACCTATGACTCCAAATTACCTAGCAAAGTTGTCTTGCCACCTATTTCCTCAAATTCTCACAATAGGCAAAATCGGCAACTTTCTCTAACTGAATTTTCTACAACAATATAAACATCAATTAATCACCAATAAACATTCAATTGACTTATTCTATACTCAAATTACACATCCTAACTCATATGCAAAAAATCATATCACACAACTTTGATTTAGGGTTTGAAAATTGGGCAAAATTGCTTAATGCATCAATTGATGCAATTAAACCATTTACCAATCCTACCAACATTAAATTAACCTAATTAAACCATAAAATCCAACAAAACAACAAATTACCTAAATTTATTCAAATGGCCGAAATTCCAATGACCTTGTTCTTCAAAATTTCTTGATTGTTTATGGTTTAATTTGATGGAGGATGGATAATATGGTGTTTATTTCATGATTCCAATACTTTCTCTTCACAAAAATGAAAGAAAAATCAAATGGAATGGAAGGAAAATAGCCACGGATGAAGAACAAAGAAATGGGCAAAAATAATTCTAAGTCTTGCTTATATAGTAAGACAAAAATGGCAAATTTCACTTTTGGTCTTCCAACTTTCCTTAATTTGCTTTTGATACATTTTAGCTCGGTAATTTATTCTGACAATTCCGTCAATAATTGGAATTCAAAATGAATGTTCAAACATATTATTTTTATTAATACTAATTAATAAAAATAGTTTCAGAGCCTCAAACATATTATTTTTATTAATACTAATTAATAAAAATAGTTTTAGAGCCGTTCTGAAACTCAGACTGTCGAAATTCTACTATACTCCAAAGTTCTCTTTATTTATGGTTTTGCCATCGCTTACTTTATCAAGGTTCTTAAACATTTTGCTCACCTTTCTTTTTACTGTATTTACTCATAAATATACATTATTATTTACCCTCTTGCCAAAATAAAAAATTCATCCGTCGACCGCACTGCTATTTTTGCGGCAGCGATATCAGTACCAACAATTTTCGAAAAAGTTTCTCATTTTCTCTCTAACTGAGTTTTTAAAATTATCATTAGCCGTTTCGATAATTTTAATCCACATACTAAGAACTTATTTCACAAAAATATGTTATGCATATATATAGGGTATTACAGGTAGTTTGCTTTATTTAACTGCTAGCAAACTAGATATTATTTTTGTCATGT
Source organism: Aleurites moluccanus (assembly GCA_948193065.1). Classification (NCBI taxonomy): domain Eukaryota; kingdom Viridiplantae; phylum Streptophyta; class Magnoliopsida; order Malpighiales; family Euphorbiaceae; genus Aleurites; species Aleurites moluccanus. Next base: position 5,986 of record CANXYC011020956.1, on the reverse strand, counting down.
GTTTATGTGCACATTTTCAATCATGTCCTAAAGAGTCTCATTTGCATGCGGTCAAAAAAATAGTTGATTGACACACAACATCTAGGACTTTGGTATCCAAAGAGCATGCATTTTAGTTTAATTGGCTATTCTAATGCGAATTTTTTCGATAGTTGCATGGATAGGAAAAATATCTCTGGTACTTGCCAATTCCTAGGAAATTGCCTTGTTTCTTAGTTTAACAAAAAGCAAAATTTAGTGGCTTTGTCTACTATGAAAGCCAAATATGTGGCAGTCACTTGTTGCTATACACAAGTATTGTGGATGAAACAACAAATTTATGACTTAGGTGTGCATTTGGACATGATTCCAATTAAGTGTGATTATACTAGTGATATCAATTTATTAAAGAATCATGTTCAACATTCTAGAAGCAAGCATATTGATATTAGACATCATTTTCTTAGAGATAATATATTGTGCAATAATATTGCTCTTGAATTTGTTGCTTCAAATGATCAACTTGCGGACATCTTTACAAAGCTCTTAACTGAGGAGCATTTAAATTTTATCAAACGTGAATTGGAGATGTTGGATGACAATGAAGTTGAAAATTTTAGTTGATGTTTGTTTAAAATTTTATTGCTATGTTGTTTGGAAATTTGCTTCTTATCATTTGTAGCCCTCGCTACTCTAGGCATTTGTGTACCATTTTACACGCTCCAGAGTAACGGCCGCTACTCAAATTGTAGTGCCCGCGAATCTGGGTTAAATTTCTTGTTTTCACTCTTCCCATAATCGTGGCCGCTACAAATGTAATACCCTAAAAAAGCCTACCTTAATTGAATGTTATTGTTATTAGTTTTTGGTTTGGAATCATCGAAATGACTAAAAATAATTTTATAGACACAGTTAGAATGTAAATGAGATACTTTTTCGAAAAACGTTGGTGTCAATAACAGTGCTGAGAAAGTAGCAATCTGGTAGACAGATGAATTTATGAGTCAGACCAAGGAGTAAAGAATCACATAAATATATATGTAATTTTGGTAAAAAAAATAGGTGAAAAATGTTTAGGAACACTGAAAAAAGTAAGTGATGGCAATACCGTAAATAAATAGAACTTTAGGGGTTTAGTAGAAATTAGACTGTCTGAGTTTCAGAATGGCTCTGAAATTATTTTTATAATAAAGTATAAATAAAAATAAGCTATTTGAATCTCCACTTTGAAATTCAAATCCCAACAGAATTGTTAGAATAAATTATAGAAGGAAATATGGAAAAATAATGATTTATGAAAAGTTTAAGGACCAAAATAGAATTTACCATTTTTGACTTAGTATATAAGCCACACTTAGCCAAAATTTTCTGCATTTCTTCTTCTCCTCCTCCTCCTTGGACGAAAACTTCAAGGTCTTCTCCCATCCATTTTCCTTCAAATTTCTTAAGGAAAAATCAAAGAAAACTTAAATCCAACCTTTGATTTCTTGATTTCCATCTTTGATTTGCTTGGAAAATCAAAGAATTTCAAGAACAAACTCATTGTAGATTTCAGGTACTTCATCCATTTGAGGTAAAATGTTGATTTGTTTGATTTTATGTTTAATTTAGATGTTATATATGTCAAATAGAATGGGTTTTGTGTTAGATTACATCAACTAATGCATTTAGTATTTTTCCCTATTTTCCAAATCCTAACCTAAGTTGTATGAACTAGCTATGTGATTTTGAGTTAGTTTATGTTAATTAAGCTTAGATTATGTTAATTGGAGGCTAATGGATGAATTATTTGTGATTTATTTAGTGTAGAAAATCAAGAATCCCAAAGTTATCAATTTTGCCTCCTTTGAAGCTTTAGGTGGAAAATCAATTTTTCAAAGCAATTTGAAGTGTGAGGTGAGTCTTTATGCATCAAATTATATGCCCAAAATGATAAAATTTTTATTGAAATTCTCCATTTTTTCCCATGTTTGGACGAACCATAAACACTATTCATTGCCTTTGTTTTTGCTTAATTTTCCTATGGTTTTTCCATGCCAATTTGATCCTTTTAATGTTGTTTATTGTTGTGTTTAAAATGCCGATTGAATTGCCTATAATGTGTGTTGTTGATGATTAAAGGGGCAATGTTGGAGTTGCACCCAAACCTTGTTAATTGTCCATCCAAAATTACTCACCAAGTGTTTGTCAAAATACCTAGTTTAAAATCCATAGGCCTACCATTGTTTTCATCCATAGGCCTATCATTTGAATGCCATCGTCGCCATCGACATTGGCATGCCAATTGTGCCTACCTTTTGTTCATATATGACCAACCTATGTTCCATCCCATTATTGTTTGTCAAACTCTTTGTCATTGTTTATCTACTTGCTATTACTATTCCATTGGCTATATTCCAATTTAATTGACTAATAATGAATTATTGATACTTAGTGATACCATTATTGTGTAATGTTATCTATTGACTTGTTCCTTACTTCTATTATCTCCGATGTGGTTTGACAGAACTGCCGCTCCGATAGGGTAGTGGTATATACTGTCAGCAATGTGTACATTATATAATTATACCCTAGCTGGGAAGGGTTAACAGTCCTAGCCATAAGATCTGATCAGTCTTATGTTTATTGACAAGAGATTGATATATGTTTGACACATGTTATATGCGTTTCATGGCCCTATATTTGTCTTGTCCATATGATATACTTTCCATTGATATGAGTATTAACTTTACTGTCATCTTCTATACTTGATTTTGTATCCTGTTATTCTTGAGCAGAGTGACTTACTAATCTCATCTGCCTATTCTTTATTGACATTCCAGTATATATTTATAGTCGATGCATATTGGATACACTAAGTATCTTATATACTCACCCTTTCATTGTTTCCCATCTTCAGGTACAGAGTAGGAAGCAGAAATCCCAGCTTTTGACTCTCTCTGGATCTGCAGTATTTTATATCAGTGTAATAATTTAAACACTATATTATTTTTGTATGCTCATATCCTAGCTGCTCCATGGGTTATGTATAGTATAGTTAGTTTATGAAAATATATGTGTAACATATTATGGAGTTTAATTAATGATATGATATGATGTGATGAATACTACAGCCAATTGCAGTATAATTTACAAATGGATTATATATTGACAGAATGAATAGTAACTAAGTAACTGAATAATAAATTGATGGTAATAGACGATTCCATGTGATACGGGGTTCTACGGGTGTCGGTCGCCTTTAGCATCTCCCGCATCCTAGAATCGTCGCGTCTCGAGAATGGGTCATGATAGAGGTGGTATCAGATCATCGGTTATAGATGAATAGTAACTAAGTTACAGAGGAATAGTAACTAAATATAGTATGGAGAGTTAAGTAAACCATAGAGCATAGGAATTCCTGTATCATCTTTTGTTGTATTCGTCGAGTATGTATGAGTATTCTACATTTTTGTAATATGATGAGTGCGTGTTTTGTTTTTCTGACAGTTTACAGAGATGTCTGATGACAGAGATAGGGATACTAGAGAGGTAGAGGTAGCCTCTAATGAGTCTCTAGTCAGGGAATTTTTTATTTTAGAGGGACCATCCAGATTTCGATGGACTACAGAGGAGATAGGGAGAAGTGACGACCCCCAAAGAATGGAGATGATGAGGGGAATGATGGAGTTACGTCGGGAACTAGCAGATTTGAGGCGGCAACAACAGAATATACCACCACCTCCAGCACCAACAGTAGTGCCACCCCCTGTTGCACCTGCTGTAGTACCTATTGCTCCAGCTCCTGTATAGCCAACTATGGTTCTTGAAGAGCCTGTTGTACATGGAGCTCGCTGAGTTATTGAGGAGGGAAGAGTTTCTATGTTTAGCTTTCTGAAGCTAAACCTGCCAGAGATCAAAGGTGATAGAGGCGATGAGCCGAATGATTTTCTTGAGCAGGTTACGAAGGTAGTTAGGAGACTACCTTGTTCTGATATTAGAGTAGTGGAGTTGGTTGGGTTATTGTTGAAGGGGAAAGCCTGGATATGGTTTTCTCATCAGATGGACAACATATTATATAGTGATCATCCTCCTACTTAGGCAAAGTTCAGACATGGACTGATTGATGAGTTTCTGACAAAATGGGTGAAGACCAAGAATTTGACACAATTTGAGTAGCTTGAGCAGGGTGGTAGGTCAGTGGAGGAGTATGCTGAGGAGTTTATTAGATTGAATAGGTATGCTACACAGATTACTCCTATCGAGGCAGACTCGATTAACAGGTTTAGGAGGGGTTTGCATACCTCATTGCATAATGCCCTTCTGGCTACAGAGTTCACATCTCTGACTACCATTATTGATAAGGCTAATTAGATGGAAGAGAAATACAAGTCAAAGAGAGAAAAGAGGGATCATAAGAGGAAGGGAGGACCCGGATCACAGGGTTGGAGGGGGAGAGCAGCTCCCAGCCTAGTCAGATTGAGCCAGTACTCAAGTTTGATCAGAGACCTCCATCTGGAAGTCAAAGGAGGAGGACATAGAGTAAGGGACCTCCAGTGTAGTCTGCACCAGCTTATTCTCAAGGTTCTTCTAGACCTGCTATATAGATGCCCAATGTGCCTACTTATTGTTTTTATAGTAAAAGGCACGGAAAGGAGTGTCAATGACAGTCAGGTGCTTACCTGAAATATGGGCAACATGATCATTTTATCAATAGATGCCTTTTGTGGGGTGATCAGCAACCATTTGCTACAGTTTCTCAGCCCACTATTTAGATGAGTCAGAATGTTGCCAGAGAGGCTTCTAGTAGGAGTAAAGGCAGAGGATAGGAACCGAGTAACAGTTAGGCCCCAGCAGGTAGAGGTTAAGGGCAAGTCTTTGCTGTCAACACTCAGGAGACACAGAGATTTGACAATGTGGTCATAGGTACTATTTTGATACAGAATGAGATTGTTGTTGCGTTATTTGACTCTGGTGCTACACATTCGTTTATTTCAGCTCAGTTTGCACCTAAGTTAAATAAAGATAGACAATTGTTGAGTGTGCCTCTAGTTATAGCTACACCTATGGGGGAGAGTATAGAAGTGGATTATTATTACCCTAATTATGTGATTGAAATAGATAATAACATTATGCATGCTAATTTGATTGAATTGCTTGTGTTAGAGCTTGATGTGATCCTTGGTATGGATTGGCTAATGACACATCGAGAAGTTATTGATTGTTATGAGAAGAGGGTTAAATTCCAACCTGAGGGGCAGCCTGAATTTGAATTCTTGGGTGATCGATGAGAATTTAGAGTCAGTCTTATTTCTACTATCCAGGCTAGAAGGATGATAGGAAAAGGTTGTTCAGCATAACTAGCTCATGTGATTGATGTACAAAAGACTTCAGTAGAGATTTATAAGATATCAGTGGTTCGGGAATTCTTTGATTTCTTACCTGAAGAATTACCAGGATTGCCCCCATATAAGGAGATAGAGTTTGAGATTGAGGTGCATTCAGGCACTAATCCGATATTTATTTCTCCGTACAGAGTGGCACCAGAAGAATTAAAAAAGTTAAAAGTACAATTGCAGGAGTTATTGGATAGAGGATTTATCAGACCGAGAAGTTCTCCATAGGGTGCTCTAGTATTGTTTGTGAAAAAAAAGGATGGCTCTCTAAGGATGTGCATTGACTATAGGCAGTTGAATAAGGTGATAGTGAATAACAAATATTCATTGCCACGGATTGTCGATCTATTTGATTAGTTGTAAGGTGCTAGTCATTTTGTCACAGCCCAACTTAGGAGCCATGACAGTCCTAGGGTACGGGTGATGCATATGCTACCAATACCACGAAGAACCCATAAATAAAACTATATGGCATGCATACACAATTAGGCTTAATATAACTTAAGCAATACAAATAAAAACGGGCAGCATCTCCTCTATTTAAGGAGCATGCCCTGGCTAAAAACATATAATATAACACTTCTAATAACAAACTTATCCAACTCCAATCAACAGATCCCTCTGGATCTCCA
>CANXYC011020801.1:0-34478 GCA_948193065.1 Aleurites moluccanus | reverse complement strand
TTAATTTAACCTCTTTATATATTATTTTGGAGTTATTATAGAAATTATTTTTATTTTCAAATATTTATTTCTTTAAAATATAATAAATTTCAAAAATTCTTTTATATTCATAACTTTAATTAAATATTCATAAAATAATTATTACTTATAAATATAATATAATTTAAAAAAAAAATATGAGTATTACAGCGCAGGTCTTGGATACGCTGTGTTAGACAGAGCAGGCATTGGATACGCTGTGTCAGACAACGCGGATATAACCAGGTAATAATAATAGATTTTGTTATAAAATGGTAATTTTTTTTTTTAATTATTTTTAAGAAAAAAGCTCGATTCATAAAGTATTTATCTACTACTTTAAATTTGTCTGTGGCGAACCTACTCTGTTTAACTTATTATCACATTCTAGATATATAAATATATCAAGTGCATTTATCCTTTGATGTATGCTTCTGCAGGGAACTACGGTGAACACCATTGAGGGTTCTCATGTCTGGGTAGAAGACGCAGCACAGGCTTGGCTTGATGGACTGGTACTAAAGATTACTGGAAAGAATGTTGAAATTGAGACCACAAATGGAAAGAAGGTTACAGCAACCTTATCGAAAATATATCCAAAAGATATGGAAGCTCCTGCTGGTGGAGTTGATGACATGACAAAGCTTTCTTATTTGCATGAGCCTGGAGTTCTGCAGAACCTAAAAACAAGATATGAACTCAATGAAATCTATGTAAGTTTTATTTTCCTTCATATTAGTAAAAAGAAACCATTATAATAGATAACGATGAAAAGAAAAAGTAGAAAACTCCTACTTTCTGCTTCACTGGTCTGTGAAATAATAACATACAAGTTGTCTGCTTCCATTCCAGACGTACATTGGAAATATTCTTATTGCGATTAATCCATTTCAAAGACTGCCTCATATTTATGATGCTCACATGATGCAACAATACAAGGGAGCGCCATTTGGAGAGCTAAGTCCTCATGTTTTTGCAGTTGCTGATGTTGCATACAGTTTTTTTTTCCCCATTTTGTATGCTATACATTATTTTTTTTCTTTATCTATGAATGCTTAGTCACACTGCTATACTAAAATCAGGGCAATGGTCAATGAGGGGAAAAGCAATTCCATATTGGTCAGTGGTGAAAGTGGTGCGGGTAAAACTGAGACCACGAAAATGCTTATGAGGTACCTTGGCTTTTTAGGTGGTCGAGCTGCTACTGAAGGACGGACAGTTGAACAGCAAGTTCTTGAAGTATGCTTGAAAACTTGGCATTTTGTTCTAAACTTTGATGAAGTTTCACTACTATATATATATATTTTTTAAATTTATGATGTTCCTTTAGTTTCTTATAATGAATTCTGGCAACACTTTTATATGCAGTCAAATCCAGTCCTTGAAGCTTTTGGGAATGCTAAAACTGTTAGAAATAATAATTCCAGGTGAGAGCTCCACTTGGACCGAAGAATTTGAAGTTTGATTGTAGCATCTTCACATCCAGTGCATGCAACGTGAAAGATGATATCAGAAAAGCTGCTGCATACTCTTTTGTGAAATTTTCCTAACTGATTAAGGATAATTTAACTGATAAGATATATCTTCTGCAATAAACTCTAAAACCTATTAGGAGGTTTTAGACCTACAAGTGTTGGTCATTTGACATTGATATTTGATATTCTACTGCAATTAATACTGGTGCAGCCGTTTTGGTAAATTTGTTGAGATCCAGTTTGATACGCAAGGAAGAATCTCAGGAGCTGCCATCAGAACTTACCTTTTGGAGAGATCACGTGTTTGCCAAATTTCTGATCCTGAGCGCAACTATCACTGCTTTTACCTTCTTTGTGCTGCACCTCAGGAGGTAACTTTTTCAAATGAGAACTTTAATTGAAATCCTGTAGTGATTATTTTATTCGAAGAAGGTTCTAGCTGAGGTCATTTCTATTAACAGGAAATTGAAAAGTATAGTTGGGAAACCCAAAATCATTTTACTATCTTAACCAGTCAAATTGTTATGAACTGGTTGGTGTAAGTGATGCCCATGACTACCTTGCCACAAGAATAGCTATGGATATTGTTGGGATAAGTGCAAAGGAACAGGTATAGCTTCTGAACAAGCATAATTTTGACTATTACCAGTACGACTGGCATCTTACTATGTCTCTCTCTCTCTCTCTCTCAGGAGGCAATTTTTAGAGTTGTTTCTTCAATCCTTCATCTTGGCAATATTGTTTTTACTAAGAGAAAAGATATTGATTCATCAGTTCCAAAAGATGACCAAGCCAAATTTCATCTTAAAATGACAGCAGAGCTACTCATGTACGAGTTCTGTTTTCACATCAAAATCTTAGGTGATACTCAAATATTTTTGCTTTCATATAGATGTAACTGATTTTTTTTGTTTTAATTTCAGGTGTGATCCTGTAGCCTTGGAAGATGCACTATGTAAGCGTGTTATGATCACCCCCGAGGAGGTTATCAAGCGAAGTCTGGATCCTCAAAGTGCAGCAATCAGCAGAGATGGTTTAGCTAAGACAATATATTCACGCTTGTTTGAATGGTAAGACATTATCATTTTAGGTGTTAACTCATGGTATTGTGACACATACTTTTTTAACCATGAGATATATTAAGTGAGATGAGAATTTGATAGCGTTACGATGCTAATTGCTTCTGTCTGGTTATGTACAGGCTGGTGGATAAAATTAATAATTCTATTGGACAAGATCCTAATTCAAAATGTCTGATTGGAGTCCTTGAAATCTATGGTTTTGAAAGTTTTAAGACTAATAGGCAAGAAAACACATACATAATTGAATAAATTGCATATTTGTTGTAGATAGTGCAGGAAATTGATTATGAAGTTCCCATAATATTTTACTATTTTCTCTTCACAGTTTTGTATTAATTTCACAAATGAGAAGTTGCAGCAGCATTTCAACCAGGTAGTTATGACATCATGCTGACCACTTGCTGAATTTTATTCCTTTTAACTTTAAGAGAGTTTGGTAATGACTTCCAGCACGTCTTCAAAATGGAACAAGAAGAATACACTAAAGAGCAGATTGATTGGAGCTACATTGAGCTTGTTGATAATCAAGATGTCTTGGATCTTCTTGAAAAGGTTATTCCTCTGTTTTCCAAATTAAATGCCATTCTTTTATTTTGAACAATTATCCTATATATTATATTCCTAACTGGGGATATTTGTTAATGGTCCATATCCTTCAAGTATTTTGAAGTGGTTTTAGGCTCATTTTATTCTTTTACATTTGAATTAGTAATCTTTAAGCATTTACATCATATATCTTGGCATTTTACAGAAACCTGGTGGAATAATTGCACTCCTAGATGAAGCTTGGTATGCTATTTTTATTTCTTGTCATATATTTTGCTTTACTTCTCAAAGAACATTGTTGTATCTACCAATTATACTATGTTAGACGTTTTCCTCTTTACAAATGTTAGCTGCACAAAAATTCTTACTTTTAGCTTTTACTTGAAGATCAAATTAGTTTTTCTCATTGTTGTTAAACACACCTTGTTCTTCAGCATGTTTCCGAAGTCAACTCATGAAACATTTGCAAATAAGCTTTATCAGACGTTTAAAAATCACAAACGTTTTATCAAGCCAAAATTGTCTTGAACAGATTTCACCATTGCTCATTACGCTGGAGAGGTATGATTACTAAAGCATCAATTATTATAAAGTGTGAGCTGCTGTTGCATTAATATTATCTTCCTCACACTTCTTTTTTTAGGTCCTCTACCAATCTGACCAATTTTTGGACAAGAACAAGGACTATGTGGTTGCAGAACATCAGGATTTGTTAAGTGCTTCAAAATGTCCATTTGTAGCAGGCCTTTTCCCTCCACTTCCAGAAGAGACAAGTAAATCTTCAAAGTTCTCTTCAATTGGTTCTCGCTTTAAGGTAATTTTCCTTTTGTTGTCTTTGCGACTATATTCTAGTATTTATCTTACATAAACAACCATTCATGCGATTCCAACCATTCCACCTAATGTTATTTCTCATAGTACAATACCACTTTCTAGTTCCAGAACACCTAATGCTCTCTATTATAAGTGATGCAGCTACAACTACAACAATTGATGGAAAGGTTAAACTCTACTGAACCTCACTATATCAGATGTGTAAAGCCAAACAACTTACTCAAACCTGCCATATTTGAGAATGTCAATATCATGCAACAATTGCGTTGTGGTGTAAGTTAAATTTTAATATTTATTTAATTTAAGCTTGTTTCTGAAAAATGGATCTGATTCTTGTTATTTTTTTTGGTTAAGAAATCAAATGCTGGTTGTTCCTGTAGGGTGTTTTAGAAGCAATCAGAATCAGTTGTGCTGGATACCCAACTCGCAAACCTTTCTTTGACTTCAAAAACCGATTTGGGCTTCTTGCTCCAGAGGCTTTCGAAGGAAAGTAAGTAACTCTTTAGGCTAAGTTTCAGTTTAAGAGGATAATTATTATAACTTCTTGACTTGAAAAGTGTAGCCAAAATGAATTTGTTCTTGAAACTTTCTGATTAAGCTCGAATAATTTGAATTTATTTGTTGTTAATACATTATGAGCAGCTATGATGAAAAGGTTGCTTCTAGAAAGATTCTGGAAAAGAAGGGGCTTCAAGGCTTTCAGGTAATATTTAATGTTTCTTTGTTGCTTATACAAATAGCTCAGAGCCTGATAATCAATGAAATCATTATGTTAGTGTTTCCTGATATAAACAGATTACAGATGATATATGTAACGATGCATGATTTATCTACTTGTATCATAATAATGAAGGCCAATGCATCCACTTATATATACTTTGTTTAAAGCCACTTGCTCAATTGGCCCTTAAATGGCTTTCAGATAGGCAAAACCAAGGTATTCTTAAGAGCTGGTCAAATGGCTGAATTAGATGCAAGGAGAACTGAGGTGCTCAGAAATGCAGCAAAAACTATCCAGCGACGCATACGAACTCACATTGCTCGTAAAAGGTTTATTGCATTGCGGAAAGCTACCATATTCGTTCAGGCTCTATGGAGAGGTGATGCATCATAAAAACATAGTGACTTCTTCCTCATTAAATAAGCATTATTTGCTTGTCTAGATATTTTCCTCATCTGTCTTGTCAGGATAATTTATTCATGGCTTTCTTCTTTTCACATTTGCTTTTTTTTTTTTCAATTATTTGTTTATTCCTATCAGTCTCTGTTCTTGACTTCTTGTCATATAAATTTCTAACTTCTAGGAAGACTTGCATGCAAACTTTTTGATCGGATGAAAAGGGAGGCAGCTGCTGTGAAAATTCAGAAGCACATACGCAAATATGAAGCCAGAAAAGCCTTCAAGAAACTTCATGTCTGTGCACTTCTCTTACAAACAGGTTTAAGAGCAATGGCTACTCGTAAACAATTCCGATTTAGGAGGCAAACTAAATCTGCAATCATTATTAAGGTATCGTCCTTAATATATTATATTGCTTATGCTTTACTTTATGGCACGTCCGATTACCAAAGATAATACTCTTATTTGGAATGACAAAATGCAGATTCATTGGCGTTGTCATAAGTCTGTTTCCTACAACAAGAGGCTCAGGAGAGGAGCAATTGTTTCACAAACCAGATGGAGAGGAAGAATTGGCAGGAAGAAGCTTAAGAAGCTTAAAATGATCAGGACAGGCTAGTCTTTCTCAAATTAGATGGTCCATAATTTGCATCTGTTGAGCATTATTCTGTTAGTATCTATCTGCTTTGAGTGCATTAGTCATCAAGCCAAGGAAAGAGCATCTTTCAATAAGTGGAATTTCTGGTCAATAGAAGGATGCCTATCTCAACTGTAGTTTTGTCGTTCAAGATATGTAAGATATTGATCAATAGAAAACCTGTGGTTGTAGAGATGAAAAGGTATAGGACACAGAAATTCAAATAAAATTTTAGAAAATGCTAGGGGAATAATGGTGAAACAGCCCAATCTTTGAATTAAATGTTAGTTATTACTATAAAGATTGTATAAATGCATGTGTTCAACATATATGTCCAGTAAAATTAGGGAAACAAAGGACTGAATAATGCCATAGATATTGATACGAAAACTGCACCACTACAGTACCACTGACTGCAGGGTTTTGGTAAAACAAAGCCAAAATGCTACAGTGGAGGCTGGTATATATTGATATGCACCATATCTTGCATGGTTCTCTTTATTTCTGAAAAAGCTTTAAAACTGCTTCAGATTAATGCTTACAATTAAAAATTGGAATATTGACATTTAACTCCAATTTTCTGCAGGAGGCGAGGGAAACAGGTGCGCTGAAAAAGGCCAAAAATAAGCTTGAAAAACAAGTAGAGGAACTCACTTGGCGTGTACAATTAGAAAAGCGGTTAAGGGTAACTTTTATATTCTGCCGGTGGACATTATTCAATGAGCATGATATTAATAAGATTTTTATATGCTTCCCTGAGAATTTATATTTAAGTTGACAACAATTGCAGCATCACTCTAACTCAACATCCAATGAGATGTGAATCTAAAAATCTAAAAGAAACTTATTCTGACTTTGACATTAATCAATTACTATTGTTTTTGTTCCTTATCAATCTGAAGAACTTTTTCAACCTGAAGAAAACTTACGGTTGCTTGTTGATACAGTTGGGTGATTGCATTCTTATGTCTAATATCTGTATCACATATGCAGACTGACTTAGAAGAAGCAAAAGCTCAGGAGGCAACAAAATTTCAGAACACAATAGAAGAAATGCAAAAGAAAATAGAAGAAACAAATGCCTTGCTGATAAAGGAAAGAGAATATGTAAAGAACGCTATTGAAGAAGCACCTCCTGTTATTAAAGAAACTTACTTGCTGAAGATACAAAGAAAATTGAGTCTCTAACAGAAGAAGTGGAAAACCTGAAGGTAAGAAGGTTAAACATGGTATTCTCATGCACCGGGGCACAATTTTTTAATTATCTTATTATCAATGCTCTTGTATTAAAATCTGAGACTTTCATGTCGACTCAATATGGGGAGAATTGTCATTGTGGGCAACCTGTGATATTCAAACTCTGGGACTTGACCTCAGAACAACTTTGAAGAATACTAATATTAGGTTGACAAATGGTTATAAAAAGAATAGGAGTTATCATTCGTAATGGTAGAAGGTTGGGAGTATATGATTTTTCACTATCTTTTATTGCTAAAGTTTTTCCTGAGTTAGGGATAGCCAGATGCTATTGGATCCATTTAAGTGAATGAATAGCAACTCATTATATTTATAATTCATCATCTACTAAAAAAGGAACAATAGTCTGCAAACATGTTTTTAGTTCTTTCTATATACACTAGATATAATATTATCATCTGGCACAGCAAAGTTTGACATTGGCCTTGTGCATCCACAGGCTTCATTGGATTCTGAGAGACAAAGAGCTGATGATAATGAAAAGAAATTGAATGAAACCCATGAGTCTAGCAAGGAAAAAGGGAAAAATTTAGAAGAAACAGAGAAAAAAGTTCAACAGCTTCAGGAATCTCTGCAGAGGTAGTGTATCAACTAATTGTGTACTAGAAATGGTAAATAATGAACTGCAAAATTTTCAAGTTTAAAATAGCTGCAACTTTACTGTGGGGAGAAATTCGCAATAATGACACTTTTTCTTGTGTAAGTAACCAGCTCTTATTTTGATTAGGCTAGAAGAGAAGCTTACCTATTCAGAATCAGAGAATCAAGTTCTGCGACAACAAGCTGTGTCCATGGCACCCAATAAATTCCTTTCAGGACGCTCCCGATCAATTATGCAGGTACTTTCTTTAGATGAATTGATATACTAGATTTGGAATATTCTTTTTCCATAACAGGCCTAAGAGCTTTTCATTTTCATTGATGATGCAGCGGGCTGAAAGTCACATTCCAGTGGATGCAAAGTCATGTTTGGTAAGTAGCACTTACTTAAATGCATGCCATTATTGCCCTAATAAAGAACAAGAATTCTCCATTTTTTAGTTACTGAATTGTTCTTTGTAAAGTTTTATAATGTGTTCATCTGATAAAATGGATCAGGAGCTGCACAGTGCTTCAATAAGCCACAGGGACCTGGCTGAAGTAGATGATAAACCACAAAAGTCACTAAATGAGAAACAACAAGAGAACCAGGAGTTGCTCATTCGATGTATTGTACAACACCTAGGCTTTTCAGGAAACAGACCTATTGCTGCCTGTATCATATACAAATGCCTTCTGCAATGGAGATCTTTTGAAGCTGAGCGGACTAGTGTCTTTGATCAGATAATTCAGACCATAGGCCATGCTATTGAGGTTTGAAATGATAAAACTTGCACACTAGCATTAACATCTATTACTTTCTTTCTTTCTCCTACTCAGAAGCTGCCTCTTTTAACATATAATTGCAACTTGTATATCAGACCCAGGACAACAATGATGTATTGGCCTATTGGTTATCCAGTGCATCAACACTTCTCTTACTACTTCAGTGTACATTGAAGGCAAGTGGTGCAGCTGGAATGGCTCCACAGCGTCGTCGATCATCATCAGCTACTCTGTTCGGAAGAATGACACAGGTAAGATAGGGATCTTTCTTTGAATCATAGAATGACTGTAGGAAATTTCATTCCTTTAACTAATTCGGTTGTTTGCTATTACCTCTATTTAGAGTTTCCATGGAGCTCCCCAAGGAGTCAGTCATTCCTTAATTAACGGTGGCATTAATGGAGGAGTGGATACTTTACACCAAGTTGAAGCCAAGTATCCAGCTTTGCTTTCCAAACAGCAGCTTACAGCATATGTAGAAAAAATTTATGGAATGATTCGAGATAATCTGAAGAAAGAAATTTCTCCTTTGCTTGGATTGTGCATCCAAGTATATTATAAATAACACACATAACAGACTTGCTAATTTGTTGTATGAAAATGTTATGCTTTTATGAATGGGTTTTAATCCCTTATTTTGGTAACTTTCTGTTTGAAATATGATTTGCATAGGCACCAAGAACGTCCAGAGCAAGCTTAGTTAAGGGAGTGCGTTCAGTTGCTAATACTGCAGCCCAGCAGGCCTTGATTGCTCACTGGCAAGGATTGTGAAGATCCTTGGAACCTTCTTAAACACTCTGAAGGCAAATCATGCGAGTGATCTCTCTCTTTTTTGTTCCTTAATACTTAGCTTTCCTATGAGTGATCTCTCTCTTTTTTGTTCCTTAATACTTAGCTTTCCTATGAGTGATCTCTCTCTTTTTTGTTCCTTAATACTTAGCTTTCCTACTTTCAGCCTCATTAATATTATAGAATTGACTGCAAGTTTGCAATTTGCATTTCTGGCCAACTTGCTTTTCCTCTGTATATTGTTATGAACAAAGAAGAAATAAGATAAAAGTGACTTCATAAGGACCTATGGAGTAATCAGCCTTCTCCACCAATTCATTTTCTTTTCCCTGCTTTTCTTTCCATTTTTGCAAGGATAACTCTAAGGAATTCCACTTCTCTGTCTGACTTGCTGAACTAGAATGCTGTTCCTTCATTTCACTTTCACTTCTGTCCATCCCAACTCTCAGACTAGTTGATTAACTGAAGTTTTATTTTCTTTATTTGATCCTTTTTTTTTTGTATTCATATGATCTTTCTGCACAGTACGTGAAAGCTCTCCAGAAATAAAATTATATGTCTTGAACTTATTTTCCCCATTTTTTCTATTTTCCTTTTCTAGGTAACCCCATTTTTAGTTCATAAGGTGTTCACACAAATATTTTCCTTCATCAATGTTCAACTATTTAACAGGTATTAAATCTATGCTCCTATTTTCAGCTGCTTTTGAGTTGCATTTATAAATTGGCCAGAACAATTTAATTTTTAATTTTCCTACACTCTTCCCCCCATTTCCGCCTCCTATGCAGTCTTTTGTTAAGGCGAGAGTGCTGTTCATTTAGTAATGGTGAATACGTTAAAGCCGGATTGGCTGAATTGGAACATTGGTGTTATAAGGCAACAGATGAGGTACTTCATCCATTCTCATTTCACTTTCAGCTTGCATCATAAATATGTATTAGCTAATAAAAAATTATAATTACAGTATGCAGGTTCATCCTGGGACGAGCTCAAGCATATCAGACAAGCAATAGGGTTTCTGGTATTTTTCAATCTTAATTAATCTACTGATTCTTCCATTATTACTTGTTACGACAGTGAACAAGGAAAAACAGTGACATCATGAAATTTATTGTTTCCTGGTGCAGGTCATACATCAAAAACCCAAAAAAACATTGGATGAAATAAGCCATGACTTGTGTTCGGTGAGTAATTCATATCAAATGAAATTGAGGTACACACAATTCCTAGTTTGCTGTATCATAACCGAGTCATGTTCTTTTTACAGGTTCTCAGTATACAGCAGCTTACCGAATTAGTACTATGTACTGGGATGACAAGTATGGGACACACAGTGTGTCCTCAGATGTAAGCTTTTAGCAATTCCATTAGACAAACTAGGTTACAGTCATCTGTCACATCTGCACTTACGGACCATGCGGAGTTTTCCCATGTGAATTAATTGTTTTGTAGGTTATATCAAATATGAGAGTGTTGATGACAGAAGATTCAAACAACGCCTTTAGCAGTTCTTTCCTGTTGGATGATGATTCAAGGTTGAGATAACTTCTTCAGTTTTTTTTTTTTTTCTGTAATATTTTTTTCTCATTTTAATTCACAAAAATTATCCTGTTGCAGCATTCCATTTTCAGTGGATGACTTGTCCAAGTCAATGGAACAAATTGACATCTCAGACATCGAACCACCACCCCTTATTCGCGAGAACTCAGGGTTTAGTTTCTTGCTGCCACGTGCAGATTAGACATGATAATAGCAAAAATGGATGATGCTGATACATTGGTTATCTCTGTCTCTTTACTGATAAAGAAAGTTGGTGAAATCACAAAGCAAGCTCTTCAATTTTGGATGTGTCCTTGTGGGGTATTTCTGCTAATGATTTTGCATTATAGTAGACTCTCTTTTGGAAATCTTTTTTGGTTATGATAGTAAAAGATAGTTTTGCTTCATAAATGGGATGTCATTTCACCCTTGTCAAAGTAATGAAACATTTTTCTGCGTTGTACAAATAGCTGATATTTTTCTAGGAGGGTGAGAAAAAAAAAAAAAAAAAGGAAATAAAAGCATACATCATTTTTCACATCAATTGTTATTGTTTTTCCTCCTAAAAACAGCAATTACCCAATCAAGAAAAAGAGAGAAGGAGCCGAGGGGGGTTAGCAAAATGCTGTTTGGTTGCCAAGAAACTCAGGGAAAGATCAAATTTTATTTCACGTAGATTATAGATAAAAGAGCAAAAAGAAAAAAAAGAATTGCATATATGGTCAATATTTATTTCTTTGGCTGTCTTTTGAACCGTTTTCTGTACCAATAAATTTTTTTTGAGAAACAAGAAAAATCTTGAAAAGGAAATTTATGCAGTGATTTTTAATGATTTTATTTAAATGGCGAGTTGTTAAAATTAAATTAGAAAAGAGACGTGTTTTTTTGCATTCGACTGTTTTAAACGGGGCTGTTGTCTCATGTGTTGAATTTTAGATTTCTAAAAATTTTTATAAAAATTTATAAAAATTATAATTTGATAATGTTTCGTATAATTAATCTAATGATATATTTTTTTATGCTATACAAAAATTAAATGAACAGCTAAAAATATATTATAAATATATTAAATCTAAATAGTTAAATATAATATATAAAATTTATAATACATTTTTAGCTGTTGATTTGATTTTTATTTAGCATAAAAAAATATATCATTAGATTCATTATATGAAATACTATCAAATTATAATTTTTATAAAATCAAATTATAATTTTTATAAAAAATTTTAAGTATCTAACATTGAACATACGAGGAGCTGCTTTGTAAAAATACATAACAACCCCCTCAACCTGTTTTAAACGGGGAAACTGTCGTTTCTATTGACACGGCATATTTTTTCAAATTAACGAAAAAATCGTTAATTCAGGCAAAGATTTTTGAATGGATAAGATCTAAATATAATCCTCATTTTATCCTTGGAACACATTATTTCATTTTATTTTTTATTTTTTTCATTTTTTACAGTTTAAATATATTATAAATTAAAAATAATAAATAAATTATTATTTAATTATTAAAATTTAATATAATTAATTAAATTATCCATATTATTTAAAAATTTATTAGTTAATGATTTTAATTCAGCCAATAAATTTAATAATTTCATCTATTTTCTATTTTTTTTAGTTAAACTTTAATAAAATGATAAAAAGGTTTTGTACATGTATAAAAAAAAAATTATATTTTTAATTATTTTAATTTTAATTAAATATAAAAATAATTATTTTAATTAAATATAAAAATAAATTACATAATTAAATAAAAAATAATTTTAATTATTTTAATTTTAAATTAAAAATTACAAAAAGTAAAAAAAAGTATGAATTTAAACCCTATAATTTTTTTCAAAATCAAAATCGTTTTTGAAATGCCTAGAGCGCAGACGACCGGTCCTTTTCCTCGCCAACTTTAGAAAAAGAAAAAAGGAAAACGACAGTCGCTTTAGGAGCAGAGACGACACGTAGTTTAGTTACCGACTTGCAGTGATATTAATGGTTCGTTCCGTCTTGCATAGATCGCCAAGTTGTGAAGAAACAAAGAAGGAAAATTTTTGATAAATTGCTCCAAAAGAAGTGGATTTGAATAGAATATCATGCGGTTTAAGATTTACAATTATAAATTGGTGGTGTGGTTGGTGTTACTGCTTCTGGGTTCGAACCTTCTCTGCAATTCAATTGCTTACGATTCCCAGCCTTTTTCAATTGACACCACCATGCATACCAACAACTGGGCAGTCTTGGTCTGCACCTCTCGCTTCTGGTAATTAAGTGGATACCCATTTCTTATATCTTGTTAATTCCTTTAATTTGCAAGGATTTTCTCTCACCTTGCTTTTTGGCCTTTTTGGGTTTTTTTTTACTAGTTTTGTGAAGTTTGTTAATTGAATTGCAATTTGGGATTATCTTTGTTCAGGTTTAATTATCGGCACATGGCTAATACCTTATCCTTATATAGGTAAGTACTTGAGTGTTCTCTGGAATTCATTTCTTCGATCAATTTCTCCGTTTCTTTTTTGTTCTATTTTTGCAGGACAGTTAAGAGACTAGGAATACCTGATGAGAGGATAATACTCATGTTAGCTGATGATATGGCTTGCAATGCTAGGAATAAGTACCCTGCCCAAGTCTTCAACAACGAGAATCACAGACTTAACTTGTATGGAGATAACGTCGAGGTCAGTTTTGGGTATCCGTTAAGCTTTTCTGCCCTTTTTAAGCTTGCTTATGCAATCCATATTGATGGTTTTGGGTCAGACATTGGGAAGGAAACATGGAGAATGACATTCCTTTTAGAAGGGGATATTTGTTCAGTGTTCTTGTCTACAAGTGACGTGCTTTCTTCTTTGCCATCTTCATAACTGAAACATAAAGATGTTAGCCAAGTTTGGTCTTCACTTAGTTAGCCATCTCTTATAAGGTTCAGATAGTTAGCCATCCTTTATAAGGTACGATATACAAACAAAAGTTACAGAAATATAATGTATTAATGTTCTGAATGTTCGAATAATTACCTTGTTTGAAGAATTTGCATAGTTAAGAAGATATACTAATAGAACTCATGTGCAATTTGCCTAGTCGTAGTTCTTCTTATCCTTTGTGTTGTCACCAATTGGTAGATCTAGAGACTGGATTGACACGCCAAGGTTGTTCATATTTAACATATTATAAAGTGTGCAAAGCTTTCTTTTACTTTCATGGTCTTCTTTATGCTCACATTATTCTGTACAAGTGAGGGTTAGTTGCATTATCATTAATTTTATTTTATGTTTTCTCAATTTATTCATATAAATATGCAGTGACTGGATGAGAATACAGGATCTTATTTTGTTTCTTGTTTTCTTCCTGATGAGATATTTATTATACTAAATGTTTTTTCACAAGTCAGTATATTTGAGAGGAACATTTGATTGTGTTTTTAATCAATGATAGTTGAAAGGTTTCTGAAGATTGTGTTTTCAAATAGGAGACCCTGATTTTGATTTGCTGCAATCGATCAGGTAGACTATCGAGGCTATGAAGTGACAGTTGAAAACTTTTTGCGGGTTTTGGTTGGGCGCCATGATACTGCTGTTCCAAGATCAAAGCGTCTTTTAAGTGATGAAGGAAGTCACATCGTCCTGTACATGACAGGACATGGGGGAGATGAATTCTTAAAATTTCAGGATTCTGAAGAGCTCCAAAGTCATGATTTAGCTGATGCTGTGAAGCAAATGAAGGAAAAGCGTAGGTGAGATTGATTTTTAAATTTCTTCTTATTAACTCCCACCTTTAAAAAATCCTTTATGGGCCTGTTGTAAAAGATAAACGAAAGAGTTTGTGGATGCTGTAATTATTTCTAGTTCTTCCATTTTGCTTGAACTTGCTATGGCTGCACACTTGTGTTTGATATAAAAACTGGCATTGGACTGATACGTGATAGGATCTTTTCTATGGGGGAAAAGAATTTATCTAGAATAATAATTGGAATATCTAGGTGATTGTTGCTATTTGTTTTTCATTAATGTTGATATTTGTGATCACTATAGGATTATGAGCTCACCATTATGGTTAATGTGACATATCTAGGTTCAAAGAATTGCTGATAATGGTGGATACTTGCCAAGCTGCCACTCTATTCAATCAGGTATTTAATCTGATTTGGGATTAGATATTTTAATAAATATGATGCTAAGTCTTCTTTTTTTTAAAAAAAAAAAAAAAATTGTGCTTTTCTCTAGATAATTTTGTGCTTAATCTTGGTCATAATGTCAATTAGCTTAATTCATTTTAGATTATATGATTCGATGTGGACTTTTCAATGGAGAATTAAAATAAACTAGGAAAACGTATTTTCTGATTCAGCAGGCTTATGCCTGTCACTCATGGATTGAGACCAATATATAGCTCATGAGAGGGTAAATCTTCATTTTGATGCATGGACATGTTGCTTTTCAGCTTCATTCACCTGGTGTTTTGGCTATTGGAAGTAGCATGAAAGGAGAAAACTCATATTCACATCACTTGGACTCTGATGTAAGTATGGATTGATTGCTTTCCCATTTTGTGTTCCTTTTACCTGGGTATTTTGACCTTGGATGCCATGACTTTCATCTCCTTTTCTTCAATTTTGCATCAATTCCAAGTTTTAGGTCCCATTTTCTAACATGTTCTTCTCTTATATTGTACAGGTTGGTGTTTCTGTTGTTGATCGATTTACATTCTATACCCTTGCATTCTTTGAGAGGCTTAATATGTATGACAATGCCTCGTTGAGCAGGTATATTTAAATGACTTTATACCCACTAAATTAAATAGCTGATGGCTTGTTTATTTGTGTTTTATTGTGCTGCAACAACCTTAATATTTAACCTGTACATATTCTGCTTGGTCAACCTGAGTCAGTGAGTATCATGTGCTGGTGTATTTGTGCTTTAATTTACCTCTCACTTTGCAAAGAATCTGGAAGGATGTTGCTATCATACCATTAATGAAAACAGGATACAGGGGAGGATCTGAGTGATGTGGGATCCCAATATCCTACAAATAGTCAAAGTTATCACAATTCTGCGGTTCTTTTACCTGGTACAAGCATAGCCAGAACTGGTGCATAGTACTACATACAATCATAAAAGTGAATGATTTAATCCAATGATACTGGAAGAAGTGCCTTTTCAAAATTATTCACATGATCTGCGAATTTTTCTATGATGTGTATCTAGATTATATTACAATTATCATAAGACAGCTCAAAATCGTTTAGAATGAAAACTAAGAATTCATATAGCTGACCCGTCTAAGTTGAGTTGAGTTGTGTATCTAGATTAGATTATGAGCGGTGGGGGAAGAAAGAATTCAGTTTGAAGTCTCCTGTGTCATCATACTGGCTCTGTTTATTCGTGTAAATTTCATGGATTTACATGTTCGGTCATTTATTTTGCAGTCTCTTCTCTTCATATGATCCAAATACACTGATGTCAACTGCATATTACCGAACAGATTTATACCAACGACGTCTGGAGCAGGTATTGAATTGCTAAACCAGAATCAGTGTATGGTCTATTTTTATATTGCTTGCTTGTATTTACTTTGAAGTTTCAATGCCAGTTTAATCATTCTAAACGATCATCTTTCGATTGGCAGCAATTAGCTTTCCATGAATCTTTCTACTAAACTACATTTCCTGCAATTTCATTTCTTGTTTCAACTTTTTAGAGAACCCTTAATTTTTATTGTGGTATTCCGTTTTGTTCTTTCAAGGTTGTAAACCAAACACCTTCACCTAAGCCACACCAAACATGGCCAAAGCTTGTTTTTCGTATGTTTGATCAAACCAATCCAATGTGCTTTGTTCCTCTAGCTGAATTATGCTGTAGGGTTGTCAACAATCTCTAACTAATTTTTGCATCCTCCCTCACATGTAGGTACCTGTGACGAACTTTTTTGGTTCTGTCATGGAAACCATACACACTGAATCTCCTTATAAAGTCTACCAAAGAAAAAACACTGACAAAAATGAAATTATGACACCTTTGGAGAAATCAGTTCACAATGGTGAGAGAACCTTGATATATTCAAATGTTCAGGATCAAATTAGTGATATGAAGACAGAGGTAATTAACTCGTATGTCATTTATGGTGATCTGTAAATTATTTTATCCATGACACTCTGTAAAAGTCTAAGACAAATGCAGCAGGTTCAGCTTTGCCCTTTTACACAAATGTGGGGTAAACTTAATAGGAAGGTGGAAAAAATTGAAGATGTTGACTCGTTGGTGCAATATGGTTTGATAATGATGCTTCCGCTTTTAATAGTTTCTACATGGCTGTCATCATGAATGATTGAAGAAGCATCTCCTGTTTGATTATCTCCATCCAGGCACTGCTGCTGCCTGCCAAATTTTTTAGTTTTGCCCACAATCTGATACTCTGGTGTAGCAGTTTAGTCATGATTTCCGTATCTGTTGATATAATTAGATTGATGCAAGTTTCCCTCTATTTTTCATCTTTGATCCTTAAGCTGTGTATAATGAGGTTGAGAAGGCATTGAATTTAACTCCCAACAGTTGAGAATTAGAATTTTTGCTAATTATGTGTTTGTAAAGGATAATCCTTCAACCTCAATTATTGGACATATATCTTTGTATGAAGAACTTGATTTCTCTTTCCCCTTTTTCTTTTGTACTAATGGCTGGTTCATAGGAGTGAGATAAACAATTGTTGTATCATGGTACTTGCATGGCTTATGAGATCCCTCAAGAATCCGCATCCGAAAGGATATGCAACTGCTTGTGTATTGCTAGAACTCAATGTGCTCTGAAAAAATTAGTCTATGGCTATAGGTTTTATTTGCACAAGTGAAAATAAAAAGATTTATTGATCATATTTGAATTTCATCGATATTAAAACTTTCCTCGTATTAAAAAAAATATATATTTATTTAAAAATTTTAAAAATCTAACTAAAATTCTATATAGTTTTAATTTAATTTTTGTATGTTCTATTTGAAAGTTTTAAAGATGAGAAAAAAAAAAAAAAGCAATCCTTAGAAAGCATTAGAAATTGTATAAGGGCATTCCTGGTATTCAAATAGTTGTTGGGCTGTGGGCTGTTCCACCACGGACGCTCACACATAATAATCAGTGAGGCCCACCATCTTCTATGTTCTTTAAAAGAGATGATTAATGAAATTCCGCGAAGAAGAGGAAAGCAGAAGCAGGTATATCATGATGCGATACAAAGAGGTAATTATTCATCTATATACAAAACGTTTAATTTTGATCCAAAGATTGCTCTTTGTTGCAGTTAATTACCACTTGTTAATTTCCAGATCTTGAATTTTGCACTTCCATGGCTACACATTTTCATTCGGTATAAATTTTATAGGAAAAAGAAGCAAAGAAGGAAGCTTTCAGAAAGTATCTTGAATCTGGTGGAGTTCTTGATGCTCTCACCAAAGGTTTCTGCTCCCTTCATTCTTTTAGTCGCTTTGTCCTTTTTTTTTTTTTAATTTTGATTTTTCCCTTTCAGAAATTTTTAATTATTTTTTAAATATATGTATGTATATTTTTCTGTAGTTCTGGTTTCATTATATGAACAAAATGAGAAGCCTTCCTCTGCCCTTGAGTAAGTCTTCTTTTCTTTAGCTATATCTTGTGTAGTGTGATTTCCAGCAAATAACTATAATTTAAAAATGGATAGGAACTGTTAGGCTATGTTTGGTGTAAGAGAAATGACGGGAAATTAAACCAGAGAAATGAAGAGAAAAAGAAAAGGAAAGAAATTTAATTTTCTTTATATTGTTTGGATTTCTTATTTTAATGAAGAGAAATTTATAATTTTAATCTTATAAAATAGAAGTAATAAAGAGTAAAGAAATGAGTATTTATGTAATTTTTATTTTCTATCTTTTGACTTCAAATTTCTCTCCAAAATGGAGAGAAATTTATATTCTCCCAAAATTTAATCTTTTGTCTTCCTTTTTAGTTAACCAAATAAAAGAAATAATATTCATTTCATTTCTTTTCTCTCTATTTCATCAAAACAAACATAGCCTAAATGATTGTTTATTGTCATTATGTTTGGTTATTATATCTCTAAATTAAAATGGCTTAAAAAAATGACTTTTGCTTGTCACTAATTCTCTTCCTGAGGCATCCAAACTATTTTGGTTGATAGTAGATAATACTATTCATCCAGTTTCAGTAAAAGATTTTTTTAGGCTCCTTAATTGCATTTGTAAAGATTTTATCTGGAATGTTTTCTGTGACAACAGCAAAAAGAGAAAAAAAAAAAATGGATCTTGGAACTATTTTTGACACTGGCTTTGTTTTGTCATGGGAATCTTTGGTTAGACTTGAGCAGAGCAAGCTAATTGAGACTTAATAAGTTTGATTTGGGCCTCATGATTTCTCTTTCATGTTAGCTTTAGAGTATGCATGTTGAGTTTTAATTGACTTGGTTAATATTCTTGTGGTGGATCGGGTACTTTATCAAATCTCAGATCGAAGAAATGTAATAAATTACATCTGAAATTGGAGAATTTTGAAGAAGAGAAAGTGAATTAAACCGATTAAGTCAATTTGCTTTATATTGGGTTCCATGGTTTCTTCAACAATTTTCAGCTTTCAAGTAGGTTTGTCAAGTCTTAATCAGTTTGGCCCACGATCATGTGATAAGCTGGATTTATCTAAGAAATTGATGTATTATTCTCTTTTTGTTTGTTTATTTTTTATTTTTGCTTTCTTATCAATGACCATTATGTACATGTCCAAGTGTAGCTAAACGTACATTTGTTTTGACAGATTTATTCAACAAAAATTAGGTGGCCCAAGTTTGTCTGAGTATGAAAAGCTGCAAGCTGAAATGTCAGATTTGCAAATAAAGTATAATGATCTTTTGGCAGCACATCAGAAAACTTCCAAAGAGGTGAGATTGGTTCACATTATTCAACAGTCCACGGAATGAGAAATCCATTACAATTCGACTGAGCTTTAATCCCAGTCTGTTTGGTGTTTAAAAATCTGTTCAATTAATGCAAATCAATTCCTTGTTTTAATCATGGGTTTCTCATGCTCAGTTGTAACTTCTACTAGAGGAGTCTATCAATAAATTGATGGCATGGGCTAACATCATTCAAAATTCGAACATATTACTTGACATCATTCAGATTTTGTGTTTCATTTTTAAGAATATCATACCCATGCTTTTTCAATGCAGACAGTCTAAAGTTAGCCTCCCAAGTCTAAGGATAAAAACTTGCTGTGTTATTTTTCATAGACCAAAAAAAAAAAAAAGAATGATACACTTGTTAATTTTGTAGTCTCAGATATGAATTTAATTGTTGTTTGCAAGATACCTGTTGAGAAATGGACTAATATATGTAGGTTGGTGACCATCTTACTGATACTCAACTCTAGCTTTGCCTTGTTCATTGTTTCTTTATTTTAATTGCATATTCCCTTTTTGTTCTTGTTTTTATCCTGATTCAATCTTCTGTTGCAGTTGGAGGAACTTAAGAATTCACATAATGTTACATCTACCATAGAAACCACTGACGGAGAGGTGCCAAAGGATGAAATCTGAATTGAATTTCCTGATAGAGGAACTTGCGCAAGTGTCATGCTAAACAAAAAAAACTTCATTCAAATAGAAATATTCAGGAATTGAATACAGCCATTGTTCCCAAAATGTTAGCAAGATTTTTTTTTTCTTTTCCTGAAGCTATTTCTACCACTTCCAATTATTCCTTATGATTTATGAATATACTAATACTGTATGCATTTGAATGTCTGTCTCCAAAAATTATGTCACATTCCTTGTTCTCCTCGCTTCTCTTGTGAAATGTAGAACAGAAAGAGTTTAAAACTATAAATTCAATTTTATTATTATTATTATTTTTGGATTATCTTTTGATTGATCAACGAAGAGAGACCACTCCCAAAACAAAAAGAAAGAGGGGAAGCTCCTCATCAACTAACTTGATTGGATATTCAGTTTATTTATCAAATACGAAGCACCCAATCCAAAACCCACGTCGCATAAAAAAAAATTCTAAAATACGTCAGGTCTAAAAAATTTATTATTAATAAAGTAAAAAATAATAAATAATAAATAAAGAAGCAGTTTTATTTTTATTTATTTATAGAAGCGAAAGTCAACATGAAGTCATCAGGTAACTGAAAAGACCAATCTAACGGTTGATAATTACCGGATAAAGAACACAAATCCCTTCTTAATTCATCAAGTCAAACATACGAGTCGAAAATTAAAATACAACCTTTAATCTAACGGCTCAAAATCAATCACTTTTTATAAAAACCCTAAAAAATCATAAATAAAAATCAATTCTTTCAAATAGAAAATTAAAAAAAATCTCAAATAATTCTCCCCTCTTTCTTTCTTTGTACAAATGGAACCTAACGACAGCCAACAACTCCACCTCAGCTCCTACTTCACCACCACCACCACTCCCGCCATCACTACCCCTTCACCCACCAATGGCCTTTTTCCGCCTCCTCCCAGTTCCACTTCCGACGGTGGCGGCGGGCCTCATATGTTGTACCCTCACTCCGTAGGGCCATCTTCGGCCGCTGTCACGACTGCACCATTGGAGTCCGCGAGGAGGAAGCGAGGCAGGCCGCGGAAGTATGGAACGCCTGAGCAAGCTCTAGCAGCGAAGAAGACGGCGTCGTCTTCTTCAAATTATATTCCAAGGGAGAAGAGGGTAGCCGCTTCTTCGTCGTCTCCTTCTTACTCGACTTCCTCAAAGAAGTCTCAACAGTTGGTTGCTATTGGTGGGTCTTACTCTTACTGCTTTATTTGTTCTAACTGGTTTGTTTGTCCGAGTTTTCTTTTGTATTCAAGATCACTTAGTGAAAAATATTTTATTTTTATGGTTTGATAGTGAATTTAGTTGGTTTATGACGTTTTCTTTTTAATTTAGTTGAATTCGAAGATTAAATTTTGTGTTGTGTCTTAGTTCGTCTGCTTGAGCTATTCCCGAAGGTTTTATAGTGCGCTTATGTATTTTTGTTCTCTTTTTCCCTTTGTGATTACCTTTCTGATGTGGTTTCAGTCTTGATCTTTGGTAAATAAGTCCTTTTTTATTAAAATCCATTGCATTTTCTTGTTTTGGTAACTTTTTATTTTTTCTTTATTGTTCTGCTTGTTTGCATTAAGTGACTTTCTAAGGAGTTCCAGTAATCCATTTTGGTTCTTGAAAAATCTTGGAATGTTATATGATGCGAAACCCAATCGACTTGCTTTGAGACCCACAACAATATGCTTGAAAGTGACTTGTTGAAAAGCCAAATCATATTCGAACAAATAACAACTTGTGCTAGAGAATCTTGGTATAGATAATAAGAAACTCGACCCAATAGCAACCTGTTGCTAGAGAATCTTGTTATCATAAGTTTGAACGCTACAAATTTAAAAAAGAAAAAAATTGATAAGTTAGGGAATCTTTTAAGGAATCTTTAATCAATGATTTGCAATTCAAATTATCTCGTCTTGAACTTGGATCACTAAGACTTGCATGTCTTTTAAAGTTGATTTCAAGCTCGTCTTCCTTTATAAATTTTATTTGGATCTTGAACAACCCATAAATCTTGGATCCCAATAATCAAGACTTGATATACAAATGACCCCACTTAGGATCATATCATTATATTAGTTAGTTTGGTTTGAGATTCGTGGGATGTTCAATACATCAGTCTCTGATGATTTTTCAAGTGTTGCTTGCTTTATAGATTATTATATGTCTGATATTCTCTTGGGAACACATTGAACTATTGACATTTTTTACTACTAAGTCCCACTATTATGTGAATAATTGTCTCTTTGAATCCCCGATTCAATTCTTGCCTTAAAAAAATCATCTGTTTTTCACTGTGGAATTTTACTGCTAGCAATCTGTTTCAATTCAAAGCATATCATTGAATTTTTTGCCTGAAATTATGATGCGTGTTTGCTTTTGAGGAAGGGCTTTTTTAGTGATGCAGCTATCTTTATGAATGCTTTAAATGTTTGATGGGATGACCCAAAGAATAGAAAAGGATGCTCTCTAAATCATTCAGATAATATACAGGATATACAAGGTGCTGCAGAATGACCTAAACTGTTCCAGTTGATGGATATTGTAGATATTAAGATTATTTTGTTGAACTAAGATTGCAGAAAAAACTTATTAGGAGAAGTGTTCTTTATTTTTATTGATGTGAGAGAGCTTTTAGATTAACTCTGTCTCTTTGGTTTACTTTTGTTTGAGCACAAATGTGCTTGTACTAGTGCAAGGTTTTAAATGGTAATACATGTCAATTTCTATCAGTTGCACTTGAGTAATCTAGTAGGATATAATATGAGGTTTGTTTGTATTAGCTATGTTAATTTTTCTACTTCTTTTCAAAAGACAGGTTAATTCTAAACTTATTTTTGGAACTAATGACTTGGATTTAATTGGTTTCTTTCACTGTGTTTTTCCTCCTCTTTGACACTTGACTTTAATGGGTATGGCTCTGAATCCTTGGGTTGTTTTGGAGAAGCAGAACTCAATGCCATTGCTACTTCATTCTCATCCTAACATTTATGTCCATTTAATTTAATTAATTTTTGGATCCTCCTTATATCCACAAAAGGGAAATATTGTTGCATCACCTTTGGGATTGATTGCTACTTTGCGAACATTCCTCATTTCAAATGTTATTACATCTTGTCATTCTTTTCTTCTCAAAATTTTATCTTGACTGCACTGTCTAAACCTCGGTGCTTGTCGGACATTTCATTTGCTAAAGCATATTTTGATATTTGTACATTATTTTTAGGTTAAACTATAAGTAAAACAAAGTGATATTTGAGATAAATTACCAGGGGTTTGTCTTGGTGTTGCATTGTTGGTGATACAAAATGTAGCCTTAAATAAGATCACTGGATATACCTGAATGACAATGAGTCATGTTCTTTTCTGTTGCTTGTGAATTGTGATTAGAAGAATCTACTGGGAAAGAAAGGCTTGAAAAAAATATGGATAGAATTTGGAGTATTTTTCAATTATATGTGATTACTTTTTCTGATTAAACATGTGCATTTCTTCATTGGTTGACTAAGGTACTGTTGTTTTTCTTCTCTTTTCTTTTTCTGTTTTTTTTTTTATTTTTTTTTATTTTTTTTATTTTTAAAATTTTAGAATCAGTTCTTTTAACTGGTTTATTAAAAAAAAAAGTTCTCTAGTAAGAGCCATAAAACTTGTTCAGTAACATGTTCAATTTTACTGTGATGTCAATATTGCTGATGACGATCAGCTTTTGTTTATTGGATTGGGCTTATATCTTTAATGAGTTTTGGAGTTGCTCTTTTGTTGTCATTGCAGTCCTCTAGATACTTTTTATAAATGTAAATAGTATAATTTTTTTTCTTTATTTTTTTTTCTGATCAAATGCTTTTAGTTTTCGTGGTTCTCAGTTGAGCCTACAGTTTATATTAGATTACTTATGCTTTCATGCTCCTAATTGTTGTTGCAGGCAATGGAGGGCAAGGTTTTACTCCACATGTTATAACTGTGTCTGCTGGTGAGGTATGGAAACTTACGGGTCTTTGATGACGTATTATTATATATCAGATAGGAGATCCTCAGTGATCTGTGCATTCATCCCTTTAGCCCTCAGTGATCTGTGCATTCATCACTTTAGCCCTCAGTGATCTGTGCATTCATCACTTTCTTCATGGCTGGACCTTTTAAGAAAACATGTATTCTCTATACTTGATTTCCTATTTTGAAAATAGGCTGTTGGACACATCTTCTGGAAATTGTATTTAAAGAAAACATGCATTCATTATGCTTGATTTGCTATTTTGAAGTTTGGCAGTTAGACATGTCTGAAAATTAAATTTAAACAAACATGCATTCTTTATACTTGATTTTAATGAGAGAGATTCTCTAGTTGGTGTTTTATATATGTGGCAGACAAAAGGTCAGCACTTGAATAAGTTTTGAGAAAGGTGGTTGATGTACTGTAATGCTTGACCATGACTAGAGGATGTATATGTGGAGGATTATGATTGTGTCATAAAACTGCAGTTTATGCTGGTAAAACTCCCAAATTGGTGGGAGAAGTTGATGATACTTATTATTCCTTTATAGATCTTCCAGCTCCTGTGAACAGCCAATCTGCCAATAGAAGTTACATAATTTTCCTTCCAAGCTGATTTTGTTCTATCATATGCTTTCAGATGTAGATTTAGATCTTTTTTTGCATTTAAGTTGTTGTATTTGGCAACTTTTACTATTTTAATTTCCTTTCCTAGGAAAGATAACAGTTGTCATTTGTTATTGAAAACTTGGAAAAGTTGCTTGATTGTTGTCTCTGACTGGGAAGATAGATTTTCCTGATGATAGGACTATATTAATATTAGGGATAATTTCATTTTTGGGCTGTTTAATTCAAAATCGCCTTTGCAATCCATGTTATAACCTCTCTCTTTGAAGTTATTTTACTTATTGAGGTTGCCTAGTTGTTGTTTTTTTTTTCTTTTTCTTTTCTATCTCTCTTTTCTCCCTTTTCTTTTCTTTGATAATGCATGGTTTTGCTGATT
Organism: Aleurites moluccanus; assembly: GCA_948193065.1. Classification (NCBI taxonomy): domain Eukaryota; kingdom Viridiplantae; phylum Streptophyta; class Magnoliopsida; order Malpighiales; family Euphorbiaceae; genus Aleurites; species Aleurites moluccanus. Next base: position 9,245 of record CANXYC011020801.1, on the reverse strand, counting down.
AGATTTTAGAATGTTTATCTTGCAAATAGAAGAGAGATTTTTTCGCATTCATTTGACACATCTATCAGTCATTATTTGTTAAAATAACTGAGGTAATTTTGGATGCTGATACTTTTTTATATATAAATCAACTTGTCTCTCTGTTCGTTCCTAATTACTGTAATATGCGGATCCTCAATAGGATGTAGCTCAGAAACTTATGCTGTTCATGCAACAAAGTAGGCGTGAGATGTGTATTTTGTCTGCATCTGGGTCAATCTCAAATGCATCCCTCCGTCAGCCAGCAACTTCAGGAGGCAACATTACATATGAGGTAATTGTTTATGACTGGATTCATCACTGTACCTTTAAAATTTTAGAACCTATAAATTGTCAGGTAGGCACAACTTATGAATTGAGAACAAGGAAATATTATAATAACAAAATGCACAACTTGACTTGTCAACATTTGCTGCTTATGAATTTCATTTTTTTTTTTTTAATATTATGATTCATCATTTGACTGGAAATATGCTAGCGTATGGAACATAAAATCAAAACATTATACTTTGAGAATATTCAGTAGCAAATACATTAATATACTACTCAAAATGACATGCAAGATTGCTTTGTAGTTTCTAACAATTCAAAAGTCATACTTTTTTGTGCATATCCTTTTTTGCGGGTGATTATTTTGGTTTTTATGTGCATAATAACTCTTATCTGAGTAACTGTTCTTTCTGAAATGAGTACAGTTTTAGTCATGGATAGAACATAGTTGATGTGCTGCAAAATTAATTGTTCTCTGCGTACTTTTACATCAGGGTCGGTTTGAGATCATTTCGCTATCTGGATCTTATGTGCGCACTGATATTGGAGGGAGAACAGGTGGGCTTAGTGTATGTCTATCTAGTACAGATGGTCAGATAGTTGGAGGAGGAGTTGGTGGACCACTAATGGCTGGTGGCCCTGTTCAGGTATTTCTTTTATATAGGGAAACATCCTATGACCCAGGGCAGTCATTTTTTCACACACGCATGTGACAGAGAGAGTGAGAGTCTGGGCTATGGGAATTCTATCTCCATATATAGGTAGACTTGGTCTTTGATATCTATGATATAGTATTCAGCTATCTACAGGTCATTGTTGGTACATTTGTGCTTGACAACAAGAAGGATATTAGCACTGGTGCAAAAGTTGATGCATCTGCTGGCAAGTTGCCTTCTCCAGTTGGAGGGGCATCAATGCCAAACATTGGCTTCCGTTCTCCAGTTGATTCATCAGGGAGGAATCCAGTCAGGGGAAATGATGATCATCCAACTATTGGAGGAAATCCTTTCATGATTCATCCTAGGGGTATGCACATGACACCTTCAAGGCCCACAGATTGGAGGAGTGGCCCAGATGCTAGAGTCAATGCCGGTTACGATTTGACAGGTATATTTCCCGTCAGAGAGAGGGAGAGGGAGGGAGGTAGAGAAACTGACATGTTTATTTTTCAGGAAGAACAGGCCATGGAGCACATCAATCACCTGAAAATGGGGACTATGAGCAACTTCCAGACTAGGGATTAGTTTTGGGCTTTGAAACGGTGTTTTCCCATCTCTCTCTCTAAATGACACAGGTACTTTGATAGGAGAAATACATTGTACAACTTCTTTTACCCGTTATGGAGTGTAACATGGTATATCTGTACAGATCACTTGCACTCTCTAAATTTTTTGTTAACTATGTGCTTTTTAGATTTTCCAAATTAGAAGTATTGGCCTTAATAACTTCTAAGTCTCTTGATTGAATGGCATTGAAATGTTGTCTTGTCTCTATTGCGTGGATTGGTTTTGCATGTTGGATAGCAAATTCCAATTTTGGGGATAGGTTTAAGTAATGCAACTTGAGATAATTACAATTAGTGATAATCACTGTTCTAGGGCATGTTAGAATGGTTAACATCGAGGAGAAATGGAAGGTCTAATGTTATTCTTTACTAGAGCTTTAGTAGTATAGAATGTATATTGTCCTATTGCAGAAAAGTCAAATCTTGTTTGGCAGATTCCGATGCTAAATCCAGTTTTTGACTTGACACCATTATGTGAATGGAAATGGCAATGGTTTTTCAGGACGTCTTGTGGTGGCCCTGTCAACTGATTGTTGGAGGTAGGAATTGTAATTGCTTAGTCAGAAAAGCACGAGGAAAGATAATGAGCATATTTCTAAATTCAGTTCTAAATCTGACCAAATCTTAGCCAACTCTTCCTTTTCCTTCTTTTTCTTCCAATTATGCTATAGTTTTCAAAATGGAAATCTCTTACTATAGACTAAAATGTACGTATTTCTCTCACATGAAGTGGGTATGCGTTAGGTTTGCTCGAATTTGAGTTTGAAAAATGTTAACATTTTTTAAGAATTAAAATTCGATCCACGAATAGATGAGGTGTGCATATAATTACAAGCATGTGAAAAAGATGAGTTCTTGTTCTATGTAGTTTTCTTTCTTATTTAAAACCAAAAAGTTCGGCAAATAGTAAAATAGAAGTCTCTTTTATATCTAATAAGTCCATAGACTAATTTAGAAACAGAGAGACTAATTTATAAACTGACTTACGCCGGTTTATCAATTATATTATACGCATGATAATCTAATTATAGCACAGCTAAGCTTGAAAGCCACAATTCTTTCTTATGTATTGCTCTCGACTGATTTAAACACTAATTATATGGTTAATCTTGATTTACGTGACATGACATCATTAAACAATAAGAAAATAGCTTAATTAAGCAAATTAGTTAGATGTACTGTCTAATTAACATGAACAAAATTAACAAATTATATCATGACGCACAGGACGGCGTAATGGTAGTGAGCAAGTGAATGCAGTAAAATATCTGATTTTGGTTTTTTAATAAATTTTACAAAATTCCATGCCTAAGCTGCTCTTTTCAACAGTCACGTGCGCCACGTCTTCAGGTTTTTTTTTTTTTTTTTTTTTTGAGATAAGAGATCCATTTGGAAGCACCACAGAGGAGCCCTTACCCTATGTGTTGGGGCTGAGTCAACTTGGAGTAGTCGAGATCTAACTGCCAGCCATACTTGTTAACGGTCAGGAACTTCCATCTAGTAATTAGTAATTACATGACATGGGCAAAATGGAAGTTTCTGATATATATATATATATATATATATAATTGATGGGTGGAATTTCTCCTTTCCCACTTGAGTAATTAAATAAAAACTCACTCTACTTAATTTAATAAAATGAGGTTGTGCATTGCTAATTCTTTTGGGTCGGTCAAGATTTGTTAGGTAGCATGGAAACCTAAATAAATCACTTTGTGCCTTATAAAAAGAAAATAAATCAATATTCAATGCATGAAAATTTGGAAAATCAACTAAAAGAACAAGAAAATGGCTTAAGTTTATGATTATATCCATTAAACTAATGAAACCATTATACAAAATAAGCCAAAATAGTAACATCCAATTTAAATTTAATTAGTATTATTTTTATTATATTATATTATTTAATTAGTATAAATATAACATAATAATTGCATATATGATATATTAATTTTATTTTATGGGGCCTCCCTTTAAAAAAAATAATAATAATAGAATACAAGGGAAGCGTCTAGGTTCTCTTCACATAAGTACCATCAGGTCCCACTCTTTAAATCCTCTTACTTCTCTCTCAGGGAAATAAGCACTTTCAGACACGCACACTTCTTCTTTGTACTTCCTCTTTCACCAGGAGGAAGGAGAGAGAGGTAGAGAGATTTATATACGTGTTTGAAGAAGATATCTCTTATTAATACCTCTTCTTCTTCTTCTTGGTGGGTCATAGCAAACAGGACAATATTTGTACCATTTATTCCCTCATAAGAGGACTCATTTTTATTTTTTTTATTTGCTCTCTTTTTAGTGGGTTTTCGTTTGTTGGTTGGTTTTCTATTTGTATTCTGAGAAAAGAGGGTTTTTTTTTTTTTTATTTATTTAAGAGGTAAAGTTAGCTTATCAAGAATCTAAAAGATTTAGTTTTTGGTATTGGAGACTGATAAAGCTTGGATTTTTTTTGTGGTTTTGGCACACGGGAGGCACAAGGTGCGTATCTCCCCCCTTTATTCGTGGACGTTTCTCTATCTCTAGTTTGTCAATTTAATCTTCCCTATCAAATAAAACTTGTTCTCAATTTAGATACTTTTTTTTTTATATAATTTTGTTGTTCTGTAGTGCAAATATCAAGAACATCAGGGAAATAGGCAATAAGAATTATAAAGGGCGGAGGAGAAATGTGGGGGAAAGGAGTTGGTATTTTAAAGGGGCAAAAGAAGAGAGAATTGCTGTGGAATTATGGAGTTTTAGGCTGGTGGATGGGTAAGATCTTGAAACCTAACAGATACTGTTGTCATTTGTTCTCTGAAAAATAGAGGTGAGTATTGTAGATCTTGAACGCTACTTTTGATTTTTTCAATAATTGTTGGATTTATGAGGCCATGGCGCAAGTAATCTTCTTTTATTTTTCTATTAATTTGAATTCTAGTCTGAAGGGGGCTTTGTAAGATTGAGGGACTTTGACAAGAATGTGTTGAGCAAGAGTTGACTAGGGTGCAATGTTAAGAGCATTAGTTCCCAGATTACTTTTCATATCATGTCTTATGATCTCAGCCTCTGCCATTGACAATGAGTATGTGAATTGCAACTGCGATGATGAGGGTTTTTGGAGCATACATAGCATTCTAGAATGTCAGAGGGTTAGTGATTTCTTGATTGCAGTTGCCTATTTCTCAATACCCCTAGAACTCCTTTACTTTGTTAGCTGCTCCAACTTTCCATTTAAATGGGTTCTCCTTCAGTTTATAGCGTTTATAGTCCTTTGTGGATTGACACATTTGCTCAATGGATGGACTTATTATGGGCCTCACTCATTTCACTTGATGCTGTCTCTCACCATTGCCAAGTTCCTTACAGCTTTGGTTTCGTGTGCAACTGCAATAACCCTTTTGACTTTGATTCCTCTTCTTCTCAAATGGAAATTGAGAGAGCTTTTCTTGAAGCAAAATGTTTTGGAGTTAGATCAAGAAGTTGGTATAATGAAGAAGCAGAAGGAAGCAAGTTTGCATGTTCGAATGCTAACCTGTGAAATCAGGAAGTCACTTGATAAGCATACAATATTGTACACAACTTTAGTTGAGCTTTCTAAGACTTTGGATTTGCATAATTGTGCTGTATGGATGCCAAATGAGAATAGAACAGAGATGTATCTCACCCATGAGTTGAGACCAAGTTCTAAAAGTTATCACCTTTCTATCCCCATCAATGACCCTGATGTGTTAGAGATAAAAGGTACAAAAGGGGTAAAGATTTTGAGGCCAGATTCGGCACTTGGGGCTGCAAGTGGTGGTGGATCAGAGGAGGCAGGTGCTGTGGCAGCAATCCGGATGCCAATGCTACGTGTTTCAAACTTCAAAGGGGGAACACCTGAACTAGTAGATACTTGCTATGCTGTGCTAGTTTTGGTACTTCCAAGTGTGAATTCTAGAGTTTGGAGTTTTGAGGAAATGGAAATAGTGGAAGTGGTTGCTGATCAGGTGGCTGTGGCTTTATCCCATGCTTCAGTGCTTGAAGAATCACAGCTAATGCGAGAGAAATTGAGTGAGCAAAATCATGCTTTGCAGCTGGCTAAGAAGAATGCAATGATGGCAAGCCAGGCAAGAAACTCTTTTCAGAAGGTGATGAGTCATGGGATGAGGAGGCCCATGCACTCAATCTTGGGCCTGCTTTCAATGTTTCAAGATGAGAACATGAGCATTGATCAGAGGATAATTATTGACACTTTGATGAAAACCAGCAATGTTCTTACAACTTTGATTAATGATGTGATGGAGATTTCAGCAAAAGATAATGGAAGATTCCCATTAGAAATGAGGCCTTTCCGGCTGCACTCCATGATTAAGGAAGCTTCTTGCCTTGCCAAATGCTTTTGTTTGTATAAAGGCTTTGGTTTTGAAATGGATATCCAGAGTTCTTTGCCTGATTTAGTAATAGGGGATGAGCGCAGGGCTTTTCAAGTGATTCTGCATATGGTTGGATATCTATTGAACATCTATGATGGAGGTGGAACCGTCATATTTAGGGTTTTATCAGAGAATGGTAGTGAGGGGAAGAATGATAGAATGTTGGGGATGTGGAAATCAAATGCTCCAGAGGAGTATTTGTCTATAAAGTTTGAGATTGATATTGGGGAGGGAAGTTATTTGTCAGATGGATCAACCTCAACCACACATTCTTCTGTCAGGAGGCAAATCAGTAATGAGGTTAAAGAAGGCTTGAGCTTCACTATGTGCAAAAAGCTTGTTCAGGTGAGCACCCTAAAATGTTCTCAATTTTGTCTTTGTGATTGATCTTTGTTTTCAGTGGTTGCTGCATTATTTGTAAACTTTACAATGGTAGGCGACCCATTGGATAGCAATATTGCCATTTTGTTCAATGGCATCTAGAGATAATCATTTTGTTTCATATGGAGGATTGTCAATAGAACTTATAAGTAATTGGTCACATTGAAATAATTTTCCTGTCATGGGAGATGCATGACCTCACTTCTTGGACAACCTCTTTCTGCTAGTTCTATAAAACTATATCAGAAAATTTTAGTCATTTATGCACTAACATGTGTGACAAGGTAATTTGTTAGTTCTATATTCCTTTGGGCATTTGGACAAGAAATTGATGAAGCCTTTACAATACATGACTGATTTATTTATACTGGTTGATTGGTTGCATAGATTGAATCTTTTTGGTTTTGGGCAAATAAGGCGCATTATATCTTTATTCTAGCCTAAAAGGCATGACCCAAAAAAAAATTAGATTACAGTCCTTTTTTTGTGAACAAAAGGAGACTAATAATGCACCATAAATATATATTTAGCATTCTATTACTCACGTAGACAATTCAAGACCTGGTAAAGTAAAATTCTCTAAATTATACCTTCATCAAAGGAAGCTAACTAAAAATTCTCTAAATTATACCTTCGTCAAAGGAAGCTAACTAAGTATTAGATTCAGTGAGTTATTATGGCTTTCAGAGTTTCCACATATCCTAAGCAAAGTAAATCATTTTCACTTTCACTTTGTCTTGCTTAAACTTACAGGAATGCCTCACCACCTTTCAAATTACATTTAGGAATTTCAGTGTTTTTAGGATTTGAAGGCAATCATCATCATCATCATTTCCCTGATGATACTTTCTTTATTAACCATTTGTTTTTATACCATTAAAACAATTTTGTGTCCGCAGATGATGCAAGGTAATATCTGGATATCTCAGAACTCTCTGGGTTTTGTGCAAAGCATGACTCTGCTTCTCCGATTCCAAATCCGACAGTCTTATGGAAGAGCAATATTTGCCTCAGGAACTTCCTTAGAACAGTCAAATTCCAATTCTATGTTCAGAGGCCTTCGGGTTATACTTGCTGATGATGATGATGTAAACAGGACTGTGACCAAGAAGCTGCTTGAGAAATTAGGTTGTGAAGTGACTGCTGTTTCATCAGGATTTGAATGCCTTAGTGCTCTTAGTTCTGCTGAAAACTCATTCGATGTAGTTATTTTGGATCTTCAGATGCCAGAAATGGATGGCTTTGAAGTAGCAATGAGAATCCGCAAGTGCCGAAGTCGTAATTGGCCATTGATTATAGCTGTGACTGCAAGTGCTGAGGATCATACTTGGGAGAGATGCCTGCAGATGGGAATGAATGGACTGATTCGAAAACCTGTTCTCTTACAAGGAATGGCTGAAGAACTTCAAAGAGTTTTGCAAAGGGCAGGTGAAGGATTGTGAAGAGAGAAGTTACGAATATGTTCTTGCATTGATGTATCAAAATATCTTTTGGGTTCTCAATCATCTACATTCATAGTCCAACATGGAGGCATCAAAGCATTTAAACTTGATGGGATACAAAATGTAGACTGTCCCTTTTTGCTAACCACTTCCTTATTGATCTCTATGACTATAATAGCATAGAAGGGATTGGACCTCAATTTGAAACTAGTCAAATTGATAGCGAAACAAACATGAATGTGATTCACAAAATTGAAAGTAATACCGACAAGCTTTTTTTTAATGGGGTCTTGATGCATTGTGAAAAACATTTTGAGTTCTTGGACTAGTGAACATCGACCTGTTAGTGGCATATGGTTCACCTGGTATGGAAATTTGGGATGTCCCAAATTATGAATTTCAATTCTAGTGAATCATAAACTTAATGTTATGTACAGTATAAAATAAATTCATAATTTTCCTAATTCTGGGTTTAATATGGTTTTAGTTGTGTTATTCTTGATGCAAGTAAACTGTTAAAATGTTACTGTAATAAGTTAAAATTCCATTAATAAAGAAATCTAATCAAATTAGTGGAATAAATATTTTTTAAATGTGAGAATTTTTTCATATGCTTTTACACAGGATATTTTCATACATATACATTAAGTTTTTATTTTATATCCTATAAGTGAAAAAATAAAATCATGCTAAAACACTTAGTTTCAAATATTTATTTTTTTATTTTAATATTTTATAACTATTGTAGGTAAAAGTCACAATTTTTTACTCAATCCACTTTGAAAATTTGAGAATTAACTCAAGTTATGTCATAATTAATCAAATGAGTTGAATTATTCTTTTATCGGAATAAATCAACTTCTGATTTGTCTTGAAATTAATTCAAATGAATAAAAAATAATAATATCAAATTTGTTGTTAAATTAAATTAAATTATAAAAATTTTATGAAAATATTGGAATTATTTTCACTTTAGCCTAGACTTAACTTGTATAATTTTTCTATATAATTAAGGTATATATATATTTAATATAAAAATAACTTAATTATTATCAATATAATTATTGTAACCATAAAATTAAAAATTATTTATAAAATATTAAATTTTATTTTAATTAATATATTAAATATATTATATTTTTAAATTTTATTTAAATATTTTTATTTTATAATATTATCACCTTAAAATTTAAAATTTTGATAAAATTTATGAATTACTTGTTAGAATAAAAAAATATATATATTGATATTATAATAAAATAGAATTATTAATTTTACTATCATGTTATTATATGTATAATTAAAAGGTATTTATGTATTATGTTACAGTATTTTAAAATTTTAAAATTACTTGCTAGAATTATATATATATATATATATATATATATATATATATATATATATATATATATATATATATAATATTTATATAGA